>CM061920.1:137101198-137196327 GCA_031002005.1 Vandiemenella viatica | reverse complement strand
ATTCCATCTGAATATCGGGCCCACAATGTGTCTTAAAAGTTTCTGAGCTGATTGTTAAAGAGCATTGGACAATCACTTCATATTATGTTCCAAAAATCAGTTTTTTGTGTCTGTTTAAATATCTTCTGTATATCTTCAACGTCTCCACGTTTATGCATGTTACGAGTACATTGCAATTAAGTTTGACTGTGGAGGAATACAATGCATTTCCCTCAATTCAAGCCTTATAGTTGGAGTCAAATGTCTTTGTGAACAAAAATCCGTTTAGTATTTTTAATGGCTGTTAGATTTAATTATTGTGAAATCAAATGTAATTTCGAGAATTAATTTTTGACCCATAAAAACGGAGAACTTATTTCTCATAAAATCTTCAAATTATGCGATCGAAATTTCTTACTATTGAGATGAAGTAAGTCAATTACTGTAATGTGAATGCGGTATCTTGCTTTAAACATAGCCACTCCCTTGAACTTACTGATAACCAAGTCACCGAAGACGAAGGATCCAAAATAGTTCTAAATGTGAAGATTCTATTTTTGTTTTCTCCTTCTAATTGGGCTTAATAGGTACAGTATTCTCTTTATGGTTGGTTGAAACAACGGACATGAAGTTTATCAGGGCACCATCCAGCATTCGCCTGGAGTAATTTTGGAAAACCTAAATCTGGAAGGTCGAAAAGAATTTCCACCAAATGCCAGATCTGAAACCTACAGGTTTTGTTATTTCTCTGAGTTCTCCCTGTTCGTGGTTTCTCCGGAATTACAGATTTTTACTCTCAAATGTTCAAGAGGTTCATTAGCAGTAAAAGGAGCAAATGAATGGCAAATACGGAAGATACATATTAACGCGTGCTCTCTTGAGGAATATCTCACATTTCCATTTCAGTCACTACTGCTGGGTCTTCAAAGAAGAGAACAGCTGAGCAAATAACTACAACACCCCCTGTGAGGAGATGCTGGAGAGATGAAAACTTTCTGGCCACTCTGTAACACTTGTTGCATCAGAATTCTTCGCGGCAATTATGAGTTAGATCTGGCGCAACACCTCTAATTGGTTTCGTCTCAGAACCAGATGTATATTAACAGTAATCCTTACCGGTTAACTAGTCTGCGATTTAGGATTCTTCCTGGTGGGTGCGCCTGTGTTTAATGAGCCGAATTCTGCATTTTATTGCGTAGTGGTTTCTTATTTTCACGCACTGCATCCTGCTGAGACCAAACTTTTATTTATTTTTCATTTATCACAGATAAAGTAATTTTCGGTACTGTTATACAAGTTTTTCATAGTGTCTGATATTTTACGCATTATAAATGCACTGCATTCAGCATTAATGATATTTAAAATATTGCATTTTTCCTCTTCCGAAACAAAGATTTTTAATCGCGAATTTTTATCCATTATTCCTTCAACTATCATTTAAGATGAATTTGAAGCTCCTCTAGCTGTTACAGTGAGATAATTCTAGTTGCATCAGTAAGGCTTTTGTTTCATCAGAAAAATTTATATAAAGTTAACGTTATTGTAGAGGTATATATGTTCATCGTCTTCGATGCAGAGAATCGAATTTAAAATATACTTGCTAATCCTGGATGTTTATTCCATTCCCTCCAATCGCTTTCTTCCTACTATACAAGACAAGTAGCGCAGGATTCATCTTAAACCTTATTCTATGGAGGATTAGTAAGTAATACACCTCTGAATAATTTGCAGAAAACGAAAATCTTGCAATGAATTAACTAAAACCACGCTCATTCGTGAACATCTTCATTAACAACGATGTTTCACGTTATCTGGATGGTATGTTTTCCTGGGTTGCCGTAGCCTAATACAGAGTTATCAGCACAATTTATTTTCTTATTCTCGATTTAGAAATATTGTAATACGAACAACTTGTTAAACAAATGGAATAATCAGTAGTAGATGTGGATAAGGTTTGTTTTCCTTGGTGATTGTTATTGTATTTAATCTGCAACAGAGAGTTCATTTCTTTATTAAAAATGGAAATTCATGAAATTCCCCGACCACAGACCGATAAGTAAAAAAGATTTTAAAAGGCCCATTCAGTTATTTAAGTGGACACCTGGGCCGTTGTTGCCTTATTAACTGTCAGACGCTTTTTTACACTAGTCAGTTCGTGTTACATGGAAATGTGCACAACTTCAGAAAATTGAGGTCATTACGGTAATTGCCATTAGAGTTAAATAGCTGAATAATTTTAAGGGAGATTAGTCGCAAGTACAGGGATCGGCCATCTAGCATATGACACTGACTCTTCTGTTCACATTACGAGGCGCGGCGTAAAAAGTTGATGTATTGTTTGTATTTTGGCCGCCAGTAAAACCTCTAATTTAAACAACATAATGACATTAACGGTGCAATTAACATGTAACGCGCTACTGTTCCGTTTATAAATTGATTAACAGCTGCAACAAAAAAAAGTAAAACCATTTATTTTCAATTGTCATTTAGCCGCAGCCTAGGGGGACGAAATTAAACGACGCCAAGATCCCACATTATAACAGAACTACCATTTCGAGTAATTTCTATTACTCGGCTGGATTAACAGTAGAAAGAAACATCCGCAGAGTTTAACTTAAGTAGGTTGTATATTACTCTTTAATTTTTAGCTTGGTGAGGAAAGTCAGCAATATTGCTCAGACTAGGTAACAATGTTTTTACGTATCATATACGAGTTGTGTTCAAAAATTAATATATTATTTCGAAAAAGTGTTTTTTTTTCACGAGCCATTTATCCCCATTTACATCAATCAAAATCAATAAATGAGGTATCATGTTAAAGATTATGGTCTCCGGTTATTATAATATTTTAAGGAAGAGATTTTTCGGAAGTCGGCAATAAAAGGGCAAAAGTATCAATATATATAAAGATGAATGTATGTATGTATGTTTGTTTGTTCTTCATACAATTCCACAGTTTTCATCCGATTTCGGTGAAAGTTCGCACACTTATCCTTTGAACCAAGGAAAAAAATACTATCTACATTTGGTTGAAAAATTATCTGTATAAAGAATACATGTTGTCTTATAATTTCGAAAAATTACTGAACGGTGATAGACACACGCGTAGGATGTGTAGGTCTCTGTACTGCCTTTGCATACAGCGGTCTGGTAGCACTGTAGTTAAAGTGCTTGCTTACTGCAGTTTGGGTCGTGGTCTCCGCTTAAAATCTCCGTGCAGGCAAAGACTTTTAAAATTTTTTTTTGATCGGAAGAGTTACGCCTGGACCGTCGGTTATTCGGATTGAATGATAAACTGTAGATATCACAAATTTATGGGTGCAATGCGAGGCAAATAGTAGGTAGTCTTGCAATGCTGTAAGCGTACACGTTTTTACGTTATATTGATCCCTCAGGGGTTGTTCGCAGTCAGAGTGTGTGTGTGTGTGTAATCTGCAGTAATAATACTATAATTGCGGAAGTAAGTCTCTGTCTTTTTGTTACGTTTTTACTACTAAATGGCTATACCGATATTGATGGAATTTGACAAGAAAATCTGTAGGAAGGGCACAGGACATTTTTTTCGGTATGATTAACAGTTGTAGTAGGTATAGCTCTAGTAGAGCACGAGCAGCTAAAGTTATTAGAACCCAAGAATCGGATGCTCATGCTGAAGAATAAAGATAAGACCAAGCTGAAATTAAGGTGCCCTTAGTTAACACCCCCCACCACACACATACATACATCCCCGCACCTTCGTTTCTTTTTTAATATGTTGGAAATTGATTCTCTTGAAGAGACAGGTTCGACGGTAGAGTGATATATTGATAGCTTTCCTGTCATACTATGCCGAGTAGGGGTTGTTTGGGACCAATTCTATATATTCAATTCTGGCAAAGAAATTCCTAATCCACGCGTACGAAGTCGCGGGTATCAGCTATTTAAATATAAAGACACACGTATGCGACAGTTCGGAACCAAGCCGCTAGGCTTCGTTCGTATCAGTAACGTCTAGATAGCAGCACCATATATTACAGAGGCAGGGATATACAGTGAGTGTTTTGTTCAGCCTAGTTGTATTCCGGTGAGATCTCTGATATTTTGGTTTCCGGGAAGGAATATCTTCAGGTGCCTACGTCAAAATAGAGGGCTGCAGGATAGCATTCAACAGGTAAAATCAGAAAGACATTGTTACAAATGAACTGGTTATTCTTTCAAGCTATTACAATGACGTATTTTGCTCGAGAAATTTTCCACGGGCCCGTGTTTTCCAAAACACAATTCCTATATGAACTTGTTACTATCGAGATTTTCGCAAGAATCATGTAGTCTTCTCTGCAATTGCTTTATTCCTTTATGCTTCTGAGATCTTATCGTCGAGGTCGTTAGAGATGGCAAAATATTTGATGCCAGGAGCGAGAAGTAATTCTGTCATTTGTAACGTCTGCTTTTAGGGAAAGTAAATTTCTGTATCATACTGTTTCATCAATAACAAAATTATCTGCTTAGAATATCAAAATAATAATTAACTTTAAGCTAACCACATGAAATATTATTGGAATTAACGGCAGAACAGAAAAGTCGGTGTACAATTTATTATTATTTGATCATTGTGAAATTATGCAAACATGACGTTTGTTTTATTCTTGTATATACAATTACATATCGCTGAATGTATTTAATGTCAAACAGTTAGAGCAATATCTCAGGGTCAACTACTGGGTGGAACGATTACATTAGTCCGTCGTGATCGAGGATTTTGCCGTTGTTCACGGGCCAGGTCAGCACCCAGGCACGAATAGCGCCACATGGGGTCGTCCAGCTTTCTCGACCGGCACACTGTGGTGGCAATGTCCCCAAGCCCCGGCTCGTCCAGTGCTCCGGCCTCGGTGAAGGTCACTTGCTGCTGTATCAGAGGAGGATCCCAACCAGAGTGTCTCCTCCTCCGTTCTTCAGCTCCGAGCAAGACTCTGTACGCCTCGCATTGCGATGTCTCGTCCGGCCCTTGGCGAATTACGGCACTCCGCGCCAAAGTACCAGAAACTCATAGGCTCCCAGAACAAACAAAAAAAAAAAAAACACCAACACGTCAATAAATTGAGGCGGCTTTTCTATTGGCTGGATCGTATCCCAAAACTCTCAGAAAGCGCTTCTTTACTAGCAAACGACATTAAGGCACATTTTCGGTCGCCGACGCCAGTTTTTGGCGGGTCTTGTCCGAACCGTGGGATAATAGAAAGCGAGCCTTCGTTACTTATTTTGGCTATAAATTTACTAAATGTACAAAGTCAGGTATGTTTCTATTCACTCACCAGACGTGAAACGCTTTGTTGGCTCAGTAGTACAAGATTCGTATAGACTGTGCGAACACTTGATCTCTAGTAACACTGTACTTAATAATTCATTACACATTTTATTTATTTATTTAATAAATAGTTGACCTCCACTTGGAGGTATTTTGGAAAATGGATATCCTGAATCGAACATTATTTTCTTCTCGAAACAAACAATTAAATGCTCGCTCAAACATATCAATTTCAAGACTAATAGTCACTGTTTATTCCCTAACTTCTACCAGTTTGTAATATTTTTCAAAAATTTCAGCAGAAGTAGAACAATCGACACTATAGAGCAATGAAATTTACACGATAAAATAAAAATCTAATGATTTACTGATTTCATGTTGATCAAAACTAGTTAAGATCCTTTAAACATCGAAAGAGAAGTTTTGTTGTGTATTATTTCTCCACGATGTCGTATTATATGAAGCGTAAATATTCCAAAGTTTGTTGACTACTGAAGGTATGTGGAGTGTTGACCTTTGGACAGTGGAGGTGAGAGGAGTGGATGTCACGTTATTCTGTGGCGCGGCTAGGCGCCTCTGTTTGCTCTGTGCCGCCCCTGTTTGCGCTCGTTTCGCGCGCCCGCCGTCTTCCCCTCCGCTGAGGCCAGCTGAAACCTTTTTGCGCCCTGGAGGCGTCAGACTCTCCTTCCGTGCAGGCCTCGATTTCGTCAGTGCAAACGAATGGTGGAAGATCTTCACCGAGGGGTCAACCACCAAGCAGTTCGATCTAAGTGTTCTCAACAAGAATGAACGGACATATTTCTCGGTAACTTAATGCTAGTGGATCGAAAATATGTGCAAACACAGGTTGATGCAACTTAATAATTTCTTTGAATGGCGTTTTAAAAGATTTTGACATCTGCTTCAAAAAGCATTTTTTTTTTTTTTTTTTTTTTTTTTTTACTTACAGCTTTACGCCTAATCGACGGCTAAGGAAATTAGAGGCGGGATGCTACTGGGGACAAGGAACGGGAAGGAATTCTGCCACGGCCTTTTTGAAGGAAGCATCCCGGCATTCGCCTGGAGTGATTTGGAGAAACCATGGAAAACCCAAATCTGGATGCCCGGACGGGGATTCGAACAGACGTCCTCCCGAATCGCCCAAGGCAAATTTAGGGTGTGTTGAGGACCAACCGCCACCCCCTGTATTACATCCGGCTTCAATGTTGCATCACAGCAATTTTTAAACAAATTCCCATGAACATCTGTAGCCAAAAGAGAATTTAGCACAGTCAGCAATTTATTAGCTAAGACGAGAAATAAATTAGCAATAGTGGAACGCGGCAATTTAATAGTCCTCATAACAAATAAGGCAGAAAGTATCAAAAAATTAGTGTCATTACCCTGAGCTCAGCCCTCCAAATAATAATATTTTTCATAATATGTATTTGCTAATCAATATGCTAACAAGATCGTTAGTATCTTTCAGTAATTTTAAAAATCTGTCCTTATTTTTCAATATATGATGATAGGGGGACTCCATGTGTTAACTGTTTCAAAAAAGTGTGTTACGAGCCAAAAAACGTTGTAGCACTATGGGTTACATACTTTATTACAACAAGATGTGTAATTTTTTTCGAAAAGGGGGCGGCTAGTATCCTTTTTTTTCGAAAAGGGGGTGATAGATTGCCAACCCGTTTATACCACTTGTCACTAAAAATTATTTTTGCTAAGAAAGGCTTACTAGTGTAAATATCTGTATCCGAACGGTTTAATTTTTGTACTAACGCACGTTTTGTTGTTGCGTGTGTCATGATTGGAGGATATGTGGCATAAATTTGGAACCATCGCTGCTGTATTGAAGATAAAAACACACCACCACCTAAAATCAGAAATCAGATCTCGTCAAAGTTGATTAACTGTTTCAAAATAATACTTTTTACTAACGAAAATTTATCAAAACGGATAGGGAAATATTAAATTTCAACCGTTTTGGCCAGAAAATGTTACAGATAACTACGATAGTATTCAAGATATTGCAAAAATAAGAATATACGCACAGAATCACTCAGAAAGTGCCATAAACGAGAAGAAACTAAAATAATAAATAAACATCTCACCAGTTCCCAGTTGAAACAAGAAAATACGTACTCAACTCGCAGTTAAAAACTTGTTTAACACACAACTTAAAAAAGAAAAAAAAATGTTGAACACAATCATGACTGTTTTTTTTTATTCTTTCTTTGGGTAGTCTCCGTCAAATATCTTATCAGGAAAACAGTTCATCTGTGGTAGCAAAAAGCGATTAAGAGAAATAAAATTAATAATCCACACCAATTCTGTTTCATAGTGAATAACAACCACATATCTAAATGTATTTAACAATTTTCCATAAAGCAGTTTGGGTCTCTTCTTATTCTGTGTGTTACAGCCTGAAATATAACTGAGAAAACAAGATATTTTAATCATCGGATCGTGTGGTTTTTTGCAAATCCGATACGGCATACATAGTACATGAAAACTACAGTTCTTCGTTTTAAATCACACAGAAAGTATTTAAACGACAAAAGGTGCCTTGTAGATTCAGTTTTCTCACATAATATTTACCGAAAGACAAGTAAATTAATGTAAAGCATGTTGAAAATAATTCTAAAAGCTCATAACACAAGTTTCGCAAAAATAAAATTTAAATAAGAAGAAGGGCATGGTGAGACAGTACTCGCTTATACAATGTAGCCATCACCACACCAGAGACACTTCCAGGTGAGAAGATTGCATATTCACCAATATTATAACCGTGCATTAGTTTACATTTTGTAAACTAATAAAGTAGTCATCAACACTGATGAAATTAGTATTCAGTTTTTTTTGTTTTTTTTTTTTTTAGTGAAACCGAGCGTACGGTGATTCGAAATTCTTTTTACAGAATCTTTTCACACCTCAAAAGCAAATTTGAGGATTAATGACGGGCTGTGAAATCTATCATCCTTTTCATTTCGTTTCTTCCTTGCTCCTTCATAATAGTGTAAATGTTTTAATCTATGATTTAAGCGCCAATTGATAACGACAATTGGAAAACATCTATCGCCAACTACAATAATCTATTTCGCTAAAAGTTGAAATTTGTAGAGGACAAATGTAGGTGGGTGCAGGATAGGGGGAAGTTGGATGTGTATGGAAATTGTCACCGGAGCGTGTGTTCCATTGCAATTAAATTAAATTAAATAAACGATGCCTTTGTTTAATTCATTACTGTTTCCCACAAATGGTAATAGTTACATAGTTATGCACTTGGCAAGAATATGACTTGACCGTGAAGTTGAATGGCTAATCACGTTTTACAGTATGTTAATCTTTAAAACACAAGAATATCTTTGTTTTATTACTCTATTAAACAATTGTCTTTATCTACTATATAATTTTCTAGCTCACTCACCTCGATAGCTATCGGCTGGATAACGGTGTCACGTGTCAGCCTTCGCTCGCAAATTAACAGCCGCTAGAGATACCATTACAATAAATTCGAAGTTATCTCCACAATTTAATAGCTAAGCAACTGCTATCAAATTAACTGCCATAATGCATTTATTAAGTTTGCTTTTCGTAGCATTTCGAAGTTAAAAAAGTATCGACAAACCTTACGGCTGAAATGGAACTGCTTTTTAGTAACATGTTACTGTTGAAAGCAATATAAAAAAAAATTAAATTACTCATGGTCTCTGCTGTAATCACGAATGCCAATTGTCATTTGTTTCTAGGCTAAATTTCAATTTAGTTAAAATTTTCGCTTATTTTGTTGCTTGACCAAAGTTTATACGTTAAGATTTATTTGATTTTTACTGACAACTGTCGTTTATAGTCTTTCTTCATGTTCGCTGTACATGAGTTATTAGGTTGTTTAAAGTGGACACCAGACTAAATATGTTATCGAATTGAAAAATTCGTTTCTTCGGAGTTGCTCAACTGTTTAATAATCTGGAATCTGTATTAAGTTCTCTGGCCGTTACAGACACTATGACCAGAGACTACGTTATAAATGCCCAGTCTCAATATATATATTTAAAAAAAAAAAAAAAAAAAAAAAAAAAATCTTTTGATGCAAACTTCAGATTTTGGAAAGTGAACTTTAAGGTTCGTTTGTATTTCAGCAAGTTTGAGTCTATGACCTGTCCGTGTTTAATACTTACGTCTTCTAATACTTCTGAGTTCTTCAAGCTCAAGAGATTTTATTCACCCTAAGAGTGAAACACAGGTCAGGTTCGTATTTGGTCAGATCAGGTCAACCTGTCATAATCTTTGAAACGGTCACGGGATTACACTAGTTGTATACAGGTTCTTAATCATCTGTTTCCTACTTGAGCAATTAATATTTATTAATGTGTGTTAAATGTATTTTCTATATTTAAAAATGAAATTTTCTACGCTTAAGCCCAAAAAATTAGACCCATATTGAGGCGCTGTTCCTTATTGTGGACACTGTGCTGACGAGGCTTGAAAATATCGGAAGCACACCAGACTGCTGGGCTCCTAATCGCAGCAAGAACGGGCGGCCATATTTTCCACGGGAATGGAGCCCTGAATACTTAATGTCCTTATCTGTTGTGGTTGCTGTTTTTAGTTACTCTCAAATACTGCATTTTTAAACCTTCGCTCCGAAAGTGCATTAGCGCCTAATTTCTCCGTCGGCGTTTTTGGATATCGGAAAGTGCGCTGCGGAGTAGCAAATAGCTACCGTCGATGAATTCTTAAAACGAAAGTGACGTGAAAAGGCGCGTGGCGGTTAATCAATCTCGAATCTAATCCCACCCTGAACCCAGTGTGGCTAATTTTGTGTCGTTGAATAGACATATCTTGCTTCTGAAAATACTAAGCTCGCTGTGTTATTAATATGGTTGGTGATAATGAACAACAACCTCTTGTTGCGAATTCTTTGAACGCTTTCGTGGAAAATCATATCTATGATAACAAAAACTTCAAGTTGGTTATTCGTCGCGACTGTAGCAAAATACTTCATCATTGTGTAGAATATTATTAAAGACAATTCGTACTTTTTTCTTATTATAACGTCTTCGATTACCACAGGAAAAAATCAATCATACTAAATATAGTTTCACAATTTAATACAAGCATCATTTTAGTCGTCGATATTTTTTTTTTTTTTTTTTTTTTGTAAACACTTTGAAAATTTTGTCAAGGAAATATAAAATGTGAAATCACGTAACGTAGTTGCAGTCTCATAATTGTTTCCCCTCAGAAAATCACGATTGTGATTTGCAAAAGAAGAATACTTTTAAATACTGCCCGCTAATACTAAAAGAGAATTGTAAATTTTTTTTTAGTATGGCTTTACACCTCGTCGACGTCGATGTGATTAGATGCAGGAAATGACTGGGAACAAGGAACGGGAAGGAATTCGACCATGGCATTTTGAAAGAACCCTCTCGGAGTGATTTGAGGATACCATGGAAACACTGGTTGGTCGGACTGGGATTTAAACCTCTGTCCTCCCGAGTATGAGACCAGAGTGAGAAATTTAGGGTGACAGAATTGTCGTTCTTAGATACCAACTACAGTGCTTCAGCTTAAGCAGTACTATTTGAAGGGCCCTTTACGATTTCCTTGAATAAGTACAACGATTCACAAGGCTTACACTATAATACTTGATCTGTGGTACACTTGCTATTTAAGCAGTGATAAATAATCCGAACAGACATCTTATTTTCTTTTTTTATTATTAAATACTTTCCATTACACACTTATAGTAGACTGCACTGATAAGGCATAAAATCGCGTTTTGAAGACTGGTCAAATATTCATATTTGTTCTACACGGTTTACGGAGATCAACCATACGATGGAATTTTTACGGAGGTTAGCTTTGATGTTGTCACTAGGCTTCGGACGTGAATAACATCTATGTGCCACGATTGTTCCTTCGAAAAAGACAATGGCCAAAATCCTTTTCGTTCGTTGCCTCCAAGACGTCCATGAGGCATAAAGTCATAAGGAAAAAAAAAAAAAAATCCACGTCCTCCCCCAGCGGGGTTTTCAAGTTAGTGCTGTGATCTGAGGATGTGGTTTTTGTAGTTGAACAACAATTTTCGTTCAGTGACTTGTGGAGAGAGGTTTATTTTCCAAAACACAAAGTTGTTCCACGTCCTGTGTAGTTATGCAATACAGTAATATATTTACGCATTACGACAATTAGAGGTGGGGGGAAAAGTAACACTATATATATATATATATATATTATATTCGGCATATAGTCATAACGCAATAATCTCATAATCAAATAAAAAATGTTGCAACATTAAGAATATTGTTTTACAACAAAACTAATTTACACAACGTTATAATCCTCAAACAGAATCTACTATTATCATTAACTGACTATCAAAATCTTATTTAAGTGTCCTTGTGACTGTATGAAAGATTCTGCAAATATTTTTAGAGCCATACAGAAAAGTAAAAACGCAGTTCGTGTGGCCTTACTATCCGGTAACTGTTTTCACATGCCCCGCATTCCGCCTCTGTCAAGACAAGACATTCAGTTTCTGTGAAATGAGAACTACGGACCCTACTGGCATACTTCTCGAAGCAAGATTTGGCAGGCGGTGAAAGTCGTGTTAACTGTCTGCAAAACTTCCAGGCTACACCGGGATCTTAAGTTTTCAAATCAGGTATCTTAACAATAAGCTATCAGACCACTAATTGCGAACACTGTTGGAAGTTGCCAGCGGATGCTTTGCTAATACAAAGCCATGTCCCTGACTCTGCCTAAACAGAAGATGGGTCAGATGCTTCATCCGCTTAAATGACGTTCGTGTTCGCAGCATCTACTCTTTACGTGTGTTCTATATTTGAAATGTGTCGGAACTGGATTCGTTTGAAACTGTTGGTTTATTTTCTGGTCGGAGTCTCTCCTAAGCGCAGTCCGGTAACTTTCCCTGTATGCACCAAAAGTTATCGCAGAGCTGTACCGCTTCAGTTGCAAAAACTGCGTTCTTTTTATCGTAAAACATGTAATTACTTTTGCTAATTTGCTGATCGAGTGGTCGCAGGTTAGAAGAATTATTCAGCATCCTGATAGTAAATAACATTGATATAAATGTGTCCACATACCTAGCAGACAACGGAAAAACATTTCTTCCTAGCATGAAAATCATTATATGCTGTATTTCACAATGTATATAACGTGTATCAAATCAAAAGACAAACGATGACGAGCTTATCAAATTAGACTTGTACAAGTTAATAATAATAATACAATCAGTTGTAATAATGCATATTAAATAAATATATAATCCGGCCATCCAAGAACCTTGTGCCACCGGCAGCCTGGTGGCCAGTGTGAATAATGACAGTCAAACTGAATTTATTAGACCCGGTGTACTCAACCTAAAGGAGTAAAGTCTGTGTCGACATCTGTCTGTAAAACGTGTAACTATGAGCTGTGCGTGTGAAATGTGCTGGTTATGAGGCGGAGATACCAGTCATCATGACTGCGGTTTTTAAGTGGTTTCCCCCAATCATCAAGGTGAATGCTAATCTGCGCCTCAAAAACCACACAATTCACAAACAAAAAGACACTGATCATACAGAATACAGTAAACGTTTCGCAGACAGATGGCAACACAACATTCCTCCAATAGAGTGAATGCTCCGAGTCTGACGAATGCGTTCTATCACGGGTACTCCCAACCTGACGCCTGTGCCAGGTGCCGCTGTCTCGTGGTATGACAGGGCTGACATGAAACTGTACACTACCTGGCAAAACAAGTGGAACACCCAAAGGGGGAGGAGGAAACGAAATGAATCTTCACGCGTTGAGACTGTATGTCATGTTATTTCACAGATAACAGAATCCAGTCAAGTTTATAAAGAACTTGGAAGTATGAGCCTAGTTATCAGTACGACGTTGCACCCCCTCTACCGTAGATGCAAGCACTGATTCGGTTGGAAAGTGTTTCATAAAACCGTTGTGTCCTCTCTTGAGGCAAGCTAGCCAACAATTGTTGTAACTACTGTAGTACTTGATATTCTGTATACTGGGACCGGGACGGAGTGGAAGTCCGAATTAGTCTCAGATATGTGTTATCGGAGATAGGCATGGGGATCTTGCTGGCCACAGGAATACCTCAACATCACGCAGACATTTCATAAGAGACGCTTTACGTGTGTGTATGAACATTTTATTTTTGAAAATTGGCATCACGAAACTGCCGCACGAGAATTAACTTTTGTCGATGTCGAAGTCATTAGTGACAGGAAAGGATTGGAGGGGGGAGGGGTAAGGAACATGAAGGATTTCGCCCATGGCCTTTTGAAGGAACCATTCTGCATTCGCCTGGGTGGAAAAAGCATAGAAAACCAAAATCTGCATGGCCGGACGGGAATTCGAATCCACGTCCTTCCGAAAGCGAGGCCAGAACGTTACCGCTCACCCATCACACTCGATGGGATGTTCGTGACTTACCGTTGTGGCGTCAGAGTCCACTCAGTCACTACCAGCAGTGACTTTAAGTCAAACCCGATGTCACCCTACACCATGACGACAGGAGTAACACCGCTGTGCCCCTCCAAAGCATTGGAACACAACGCGGAGCCATACATTGTGTTCGGCATGTCAGTACGCCACGGGTGAACATTGTCAGCGAATAAAATGGTGGCCTTGAGGAGAGCTCCTTTCTTCCAACGTCATACTAATCAGTGAGCTCATACTGCCAAATTCTTCGTAAATTTGACTTGGTTTTCTATCAGTGAAATAACATCGCATACCATCTAGTTTCATTTCAGTTCCTCCTCCCTTCTGCGTGCTTCACTTTTTTGACAGATAGTATATATATTTTTGAAAATCACCGCGAAGAGCAAATGGGAAGCTCTGTCTGCGTTCGACGTTAGGCCAGTGTCATCATTGTTTTGTGAATAAATATAACTATTATCGAAATAAATTACTTGAAACGAAAAAAAATTCTTGAGCTCGTTCGTTGTTATACAGTCGTTATGAGTCATATATATATAAAATGAAGGTTTAGTGATGGTAGGGATAGTAGAAAGGATCAGATTTTGCACCTCGGCTGGAGACGGACACCTCGCAGAGCGCGCGCGTGGAGGAGCGGTCCATTGTTTGAGGAGGCCGGTAATGTATTCTCCTTAACTCTGGCCGTCCATCAGGACCCCCGGGGAGAGGCCCGCCCGCACATGTAATTTCACGCTGGCTCGCACTGTGGCGCTAACTAAACAACTCGGACAGTGGCGAGGCGAGGCGTCCGCCGGAGCTGCGACGCCGCTTTGATTAAAGGCGTCTGTCTCCTCTTGTCTTGCTCCTCCCACTCTTTATCACAGGGCTCTCTCGCTCTCCGACTTCCTCAAACTGCGAATGCTCGCCAGCTACAAGGAAGTGCTACACACCAGGTCATCGTACCGTGTAGTACCGAAACAAACACGAGCGTGCCGGCAGGACGCGGGTTCGAATCTCCATCCAGCCATCCAGATTTGGGTTTTCCATGATTTCCCCAAGTCACTCCCGAGAATGATGGGATGGTTCCTTCAAAAGTCCATGGCCGATTCCCTTCCCACTCCTAGCCCCCAGTCCTGTCCCGGCTCTAACGATCTCGACGTCGACGAGGCTTAAAACAAGAAGCAATAAATAAATACCATTCTACCAGGGCTATTATTGTAGTGAGCCTTTTCATTCTTTCTATATTATCTGCCTTCCTTTCCATTGATAAAAATAATTGCATCAGAAATTTCGGCGATGGTTCAGGTAGTTACGATGTTATAATGGTGTCCGACCCAGGGTATTAATTGGTTCGAGACCAGGAGGCAGAATAGATTGTCATCAATGAGACTTAGCAGGCAGAGTAGGTGGTTCATGATTCTTGCTCACCACATCGTGTACCATACTCCTTGGTTAACTTGCAAACTAGTCCGTTATTCACGTTGAGTGAGGACATACGAAACCATTGATGGTGCTTGGTACGTCAGTTGGTAACGAAATAATCGGTGGATCTCTTGGCGTCTTTCGGAAGAGGGAAGACTAATCCAAAATGGGAAGGCATTGCGTTTCGCCCTCTTCCTTTTTTAACCTACATCCGCAACACAAACAAAACTAATACACGTGCTATCACAGCCATCGCACTAAACTTGCGAACCCTTTAAAAATGGGGAAAACAATGGGAAAACACCCCAGCTAATTTTTTTATGGAGGGTTACACCTTTAAGGAATACCGTTGTCCTGATATTGGCTAACATTATCTTTAGTCCGTTTATTTTATGCATTTAAACATCAGCTGCGTAAACAAATTACTGCTTTTCCGAAAACCTTCCAAGTTCCTCCGTTTAATTTTATTGAAGAAATCTGAGCTATTTGTCACTGGAAGCACGCAACGCAGTAACTGCGGGATATAAAGACCTATTTTTTTTTTCAAATTGGCCTATTGCCTACTTATTTATGATCCTTCCACTGACTGAAAGTAATTAAAGACCTATACACTTGTATTTTACCTACATAAAAAGGGTGAATACTCATTTTAAAAGTCATAAATGTCAACACGTTCATAACCATTTCTAGACTGTTCCTTTTATTATAATCTTCTCATAAAGAAGCAAATGTCAACACAGTAATTTAAGCTTATTCACGGTATACCAAGCACAAAAATTTTGTTTGCTACATATGTTGAAATGTCCTAATTATTTGGGTATTATTTTTAGAAATAAAATAAAAAAGCTTCATACAGTCTGTTAAATCGATTTTCCTAATGTAATGCTGCTTTTGATAGAATATCTTATTTTTTAAGAAGATCGACAGTCAAACCGTTTTAAAACTAAATACTTCTACGAAACTAAGGACAAGAGACAAAGTAAATTCCAAACTGCGATAATTTCACGTTTTATTGCAATGAACTCTAAACTTAGTCTATGAAGTACTGATTACTTAAATGTAACATTAATATTAGCTGAGTATTAAGGCAACGTCATAACAATGATGCTGGTGAAGAATACGGAATGAAAATTGAAATCCTGAAGAGAAAGGTGACTTTGTTAAATACACAGTGTAATGAAATGTATCCTCAGATAATTAGTGAAGTAATAGAGCAAGTGAAAGTCCTCAAATATCTTACTTGCCTAATTAGGGAAGACATATGTTGCGGGCAAGAAATAAAATGCAGAATTGCACTAAGTTTTCAAAAGGAAAAAAGGAATACTGTGTGGACCTGTGACAAAAGGGTTAAGGAAATAATTGATTCAATGTTTCATTTGGAATTTCATGCTATATGGTGCAGATATTTGGAAAGAAGACCAGAGGCTTTTATTTTGGGGGTATGGCTGAGGATGATGAAAATCAGTTCGATTTATAGATTAACGATTAAGGAGGTTCTGATGAGGGTTACTGAAGGGAAAATATTTTTCAGTCTATTACAAATTGGTTAGGCCGTTTTGAAAAGACATGAAAGTATTATTCTGGATTTTTTTGGAAAGTGCTGTAAATGTATAATAAAAGGAGGACGTTGAGAATTCCAGATGGTGGATGATATTAAAGAGCACAACAGTCATACAAGGATGAAAATGGCATGAAATATAAATGAGTGTAGAAGATTGTTGTGATCCTTCTTCTTAATGTATCAGTTCTTTCGACGGTATCGTATTAGTTTAGTTTCCACTTTCGCCTCTGTAATAACTTTCCTTTGATCGTAAAATTCACATTAAATAGTTCGTTAGAAAGTTGGAGTAAATAAAAACAGTTTCTTTCGCTGAACGGAATTATTTAATCAGAATCTTCCCATAATTTTTCCACCGACACCAGCGGAACAGATAACTTCTCAGAGTTTTCGGAATTCTTAATATATATGAAGATGTGAAGTACTGAATGGAACTTTCGGAAATATATTTTACTCACGACACGATTGTCTTCCCGTAATTAGTACTCAATAGTAAAACAAATCAAACTCACCTCCATGAAGTTTATCCGAGCATATATAGGAACACGGATTCTACACTAATATTATAAATGCGAAAGTAACTCTGTTTGCTACGTTTTTACAACTTAAACGGCTCAACCGATCTGGATGAAATTTGACTAGGAAATACTTTTTATCATTAGGAAGGGGAAAGGATACTTTTATCCTGAATAAATAACATATTTGTTTCATGAAATTTGGAAAATCGACCGAAAGGTGTCAGACAGACGGACAGCGTGTTAACTCTCTGTAATGTTATATCGGTTGCTCAGCCTGTTTCTCTCGCAATCAGTTTGTGGAACACCTTTCACCTAACTTACTGCTTTCTAAATCCAATAGCAATAAAATTTTAAGTCCATGCGTACGAAGTCGTGGGTAGCAACTACTAACTAAAATAATGTGGTCACCACAAGTTTCAGAGAAGGCGTTCCACGTGAAGATCTGGCTTAAGGCAGAATGTTTCCTATTGTATTAATATTCGAAGTTACTACAGCATAGGGATGGCGATTCTTACCCAAAAAGATCGATTCTTGAATCGATTCGTATCGAAATTTGATAAATCGATTCACAAATAAATCGAGGCCTAAAAGATCGATTTTCTAAAAATCGATCTTTTTTTGTTTTGCTTTTCGTGTTCGTATTTTCAGAATAATTCAAATCATGGAAAACAAAAAGGACACCATAATAATCGATCTTTTATCATTTTTAAATTAAAGTTTATTTTTACTACGAAATCAAAGTATCAGGTATAGAAAAGACATTTATTTAACAAATTTGTTGGTTACATAAAATAGTTTTGAAATGATGTAGTTAACAGTTCCCAGTGTTTAATATCCAAGTTTTTCAGGAACAACAGTCTGCCCAGTCTACTAGTATCCAAGCGGTTCCGCTCGTCACTTGCGATGTTGCCGACAATCGACAAAAGATGCTCGCAAGGTACTGATGACCGGACGATACAGATATACTTCATGGCTGTTGAGTAAACGTGATGATAATTATTTTTTTTTTCCAGTTAAGTATATGATAATACTTCAGGTGCACAACTGCTTCCGATAAATAACGTATAAATTCTTAGTTTAAACCCAGACTTTCATGTTCAAGTGAATTATGTAGAAAGTGCTTTTTCACATTCGATTTTCGCGGGTGAAATATCGATTCACTGGATCGATTCAATGCTATAAATCGATTTAAAAAAATCGATTTTTTTGGTCCAAAAGATCGATTCTTCGATTAATTGATCACAGATCGCCATCCCTACTACAGCAAGGGATTACTGAAGGTGCAGTAGTTCTATAGGTTTTGTAAGCGCTCAGTTCGTCTCCTTGGCGTTGGCTTGTCCGAGTAGTCCACTTGGTGGTAATTATTGTTCATCCGTCTTCCCCTCATTACGAGGTGCTGCTGTTTACTGCCCGCAATTACAACAATTAGGCCTAACTAGCGCTTCTTTCGTTTGTGCTTTCTTTCCCTACCCAGAGACAAGTGGAAGGCCTTCGACATTTCAACTGGCCGTGTACTTTCGTAAATCCGCATTCGTTTTTGTGAGATGCCTCGCATTACTTGTTAACGATAGCTGGTATAATTTATCTCAGTTGTTTCCAGCCAGTAACGTCACGTAAATTATTTGATCGCCGCAGACAACCCCGTATTACTGGTCCGGAGCGCTTTTACCAATTGGATGATTATGACTGCCAAGGATGAGTTTTAATCATCCGGCTACGAGGCTGGGTTGGGCTGGACTCGATAATTTGCACCGCAGTCGCCGGTGACAGCTCCGGTTCCACAGTGAATTATGTCGCTCTCTTAATTACCACACTACCAACTGTACCGTCTCCATACACATCGTGCGAGACGGCGGGTTTCGGGGCTGTGACTGTCCCTGCTAATGAAAGAAGTAAATTCTGAAATATGTTGCACTCGAATTAAAAATCGAAACAAAATAATATCTCTTTTACATGTTATTTAAATTTTTAACTACTATTCATGTGTTCGCAGCAAATTATTATCCGCTTTTAACCTCGTAAATATGTAATATCTATCATTATGTGTTATTATTGCAGCTACTGTATGTTATAGTATGTTAGTTGATTATGTTAGTAAGTTGCTAAAACTAATTTTTTACTGATAAATTCTCTCATTTTTACAACTTTCTTTTTAGCACTTCTATTTGTCTCCAATAAACGCCAGTTAGAAAGTCTGGTAGTATCTGTTACATGGGAAAACATGAACAGCAACTACATGATAACAGAAATTAGAAAATTAATTTCAGTAACTCGTGGCAATATGGTTAAGACCAACATTATAATTTATTGATAAGCGAATAAATTAACGTAGTTCTTTTACTAATTCAGGCCGGCAGACTCGACTTAATTTTAAATGTGTCACCAGATCATTACGGAAACTATATCGTGATCATCTCATTTTGCCATGTAACTATACCACTGCAGTTGTGGCACATGTAGACAGTGAGCACTTAAACTGCTTCTATATTTTTCAAAGTAATATTGAAAAAACCGTATACCTGGGTTTTTAGAAACTTCATAAATTATAAAGTTTATGAAAACATTGTAAGTTTCTGAAAAAGAAATTTTTAAATCATGAACACAAGTAAATAATAAAACTTTACTTAGTTGAAAGGATTATTTGTATGTTATTAAATTAGTCCAACATAAAATCGGAAAAAAATATAGTCATTAATTTCTGGGATGAAAAAAAGAAAACCAATTTATGATTTTTTTTATGCTAAGCTTACCTTGCATACATTACATTTTCCTCACAAGAAGTGTTGAGCAATGCTTCTACTTGTAGATATTAGGTCCTTCACAAAACAGTATTTATACCATCGAAACAGCAGATATTCCTAAATCTTATTTCATTTTATCACTCTTGATACAACTATAAAATATAGTAATGAAATGCACTCGAATTATGTATCGTCTATCGAAATGTGTCAGGAACTAATTAGTTCGTTTCTGGCATGAGGGATCCAGATACCCTTACATACACAGAATTTGATCATAAAACGCTTGTACATCAAGAGCTAATTTTGTACTGCGTTTGACGAGAAATAATTACACAATTACTTAGGCAATTTTAATCCAACTACTTACGACGTAAACACCGAAAATACTGTAAAATTGATACCTAATTGAAAAGTTTTAAAATACTGAAATATAAAATTTATTCAATTAAATGTGAATTAATACAAGAATTGATGTAGTGGATATAATTTAGTGGTTCACCTATCTCACTGGTTCACATGTTTGTACAGCGAAGAAATGAATTACAACCAACAGTGGTGCACCGGCGATATTTCAAACTCAATCTCCGTCCGCTCAATAAGGCCTGCGCTGCCTGATAATTCTTATAAATTAGATGGCTCTTTTTCTTGCGGCCATAAACTGGCGTTGTTTATCTTTTAGGGCGGGTAGTAATTAATTACAGACGCTGCGGGCACTACTTTCGTCCAGACGGACAGGCGGAAGCACTTGTAGTGGAGTTTGTTTGCGCACAGTTGGTACGGCCGCGCCGCGGGGGGCAGATGAAAAGTCTCGTCTCTTTATGCGTCATCATCACTCTGAGAGTACTTTTGTTAATTACGTCTGACTTGGGCATACTTAATTGTTCGCCGGTGTGAGTCACCGAGGGCCTGGCTGCATCATTTATCGGACAGAGGGTCCGTAATAAGCTTTCTGCCTTTGTAGTGTTTCTGAACGGCTTCGCCTGGCTGCGAATGCGCCAAGGTCACCGTCGCTTGCATCATTAACATCGGCGTCCCCTGCGCGAGCAATATCAAGGAGCTGGCTCCAGTATCGACTGCCTGAACGATATGCTAATCGAGAGACTGGTCGCCCGTTCGATTTCTTCCTCAGCTATGGTTAGATTTAATTGCGATAAAAATATGGAGACGTAATGCGGTCAAACCAGTTTCTTTCTTTCTAAGAAAATAATTAAAGAAGGATATAGCTTAGAAGTCTGGTGGTTTGATAATGAGCTAGTGCGCTGATTCGTTAACGAATTCGTGTAGTCGTAATGACCTGATGACAGGGTTTCTTATCAGCTGCGCAATCCGCCCCTATAGTAGCTTCCTAGCCTTACCCGGTAATCCTGACGGGTATAGTGGACTTTCTAATGTCAAACCCGAACACACACACATCACATCACACAGCAAGTACTGCCAGAGGTAAATGTCGTGTTGAAGGCTTATGAAAATCACCGCCGAGACAGGGATTCCACCGGATAGCTTTCGACCCCAGTCAGACGCCTTAACTAGTGAGCCACCAGACCATTCCCTATATAACTGAAGCGTTTATAAGCGTAATGCGATTGCTCCGACATATAATCGCTCCTCCTTTCTCAATATCAGTTATTGCACGAGATATGCTACCATATTCTACGGTCTAGAAATCAGTCAAGCTTGTCCGCTTTGATTCATTTCTGGGAATGTCTTTTTTTTTCTTTTTTTTCCTTATGTCTTCAACGTCGAGGTCATCAGTGGAGGAAAGGACTGGAGGAAAGGAACGGAAAGTTATCGGCCATTAGCTTTTTTTTTGAAGCAATCATACCGGTAATCACCTGCAGCGATTTGGAGAAACGATGGAACACCGAAATCTGGTTAGCCAGACGCTGATTCGAACTCGCGTCCTTTCAAATGCAAGGGCAGAGTTCACCCACCATTCAGTCTTATGCTCTTTGCCACATACCACTGTTCCGATGTAAAACCTTCTTCAGGAAGCCTGCATGTTTTAAATGAAATTAAGAACTATAGCTAGTAAAGAATAGATATTATTCTTACGATCGGTGTATATTAAAAGAATCTAATCAATCTGAATGTTGTTTGGATCCACCCGAATGAGCCTGGTGTTGGAGTTTGGGTGGACAGTTCCTTTCTTCCTTACCTAAGCTAACCCAGTAGTGCTGCCGTTTAAAGAAGACCTTATCACTGATGCTTGCTGGCTTACTTCACATTACACAGCAAACTGTACCAGAAGTGAAAGTTGGGCTAAGAACCTATGAAAATTCCAGCCGAGATAAGAATTCGAACAGGGGACCTTCAAATCGCCAGCCAGACGCCCTAACCACTGAGCTCCCAGGCTGCTAGTCAATATATTACCATTACAAATAAACAAATATTTGAAAAAAAAAATCCGTTGACGTGAGATCATGCTAATAAGCGCTTACGCGTTGATGTCTCCCCTCCAACCCGCTACAGAATCTTCACTTCGGAATATCTACTTCAGTCGCAATATCGCCGATTGGCTTGAAAATTCAGTCCACAATCGCCGTATCGTATTAAAGCTAACAAATCTACGGATTTCCAATGGAATACTCTAGCGGATAAAAAGCCATAAATTATACAACAGTCTAATAAAATTTCTGAAAGATAATGGAACAAAGTAAACAGATCAACGGACCAGGCCTGCATGAATTTTAAATAGGATTAATGGCCGAATTCAAGTCCACCATTTTTTTCCGACATGTTGGTTCATCATTTATGCACAGAACCCGACTGCTGGATCGGCAGCTAATAGCTGCGCGAAATTCCCACATTTTTTGCCCTTCACAGATTTGTAGTTAGTTTAAAGGATTAAAAGCATTACGTGATACGAATACCTTGCTTCAGTACCACTGGTTAACATACTTACGTCCTGAATGTATGATGAAGAAATTGAAATTTCGTCAGCCATAATAAACCAAATCAAATGTAGCAATGAGATACCGGTTTGTCAAAAATTAAGTTTTTTAATATACGTTATAACTTGCGAATCAGAAAATTTAATAAATGATTGCGATGAATTAAAAGGCAATTCAGTAAAACGTAACTAAACGTTGGTATTAACATTCAAAAAATTAAAAACAAAAAAAATTTGATATAGTTTGTTTATAATGGCTGAATCGTCTGATTTTCTTTTCCCCGCGAGCTAATGTGTGCCGGCCTCGGTAGCGTAGGGGCTAGAGTACTGGCCCCACGTGCCGAAGGCCGCCAGTTCGAATCCGGCCGAGGGCATGGGTGTTTAAGTGTTGTGTTGGTGAGTGTGCTTGTCATGTCCGTTCTGTGGAGTGTCTAGAATTACTTTAAAGACAATATACACATGGAGAAACTGAAAAACACTGGATGAACTAAACTCACACTTGAGCTGGCTGTATGGCCTAAGGAAGCCAAATGCCATATTTAAAACAAGTAAAAAAAATAAGAAGAAGCTAATGTGTCTACCTGTTCTCTTCCAGACAGGCGAGATCCTTATCATCAGTCGAACCTGAGGAAGTAAAAGGAAAATGAGACGAAGCAGAAACGCTGAAATATCTTGCCACAGAATATTGAAAATTCACTTGTTCATTTATCCTTTTCTTCTTTCCATTCCTATTCCTATGTTTGGCCCCACTTTGCGATTGTTTACAGCATATTCACACCCTTTCGTTTTAATTCCAGTACCTACGAATTCTTGAAATATCTGTTTGTTACTGACGACGTTATCCAC
The DNA here is from genome assembly GCA_031002005.1 of Vandiemenella viatica. Taxonomy (NCBI): domain Eukaryota; kingdom Metazoa; phylum Arthropoda; class Insecta; order Orthoptera; family Morabidae; genus Vandiemenella; species Vandiemenella viatica. The sequence continues at coordinate 137,172,650 of CM061920.1, read as the reverse complement.
TTCCTTAAACGACGAACACAAATTTAAAAAAAAAAAAATAGTTTAAATTCGTCTGAATGGAAAACAATGTCACTAAGAGAATATTGTGTTACACTGTAATTTTTTTAGCCTTGTTTGATATGAAACCAAATAGATAAAAATAAATGTCATAAAGTGTAAGCAATACTAGTTTAAAACGTCAGAGAATATTTGAAATGATACATTAAGAAAGTTCAGAGCATATTTTCTTTCGAACTGAATGTAAACTAGTGGCTTGTTCGTAGACATGGATAACTGCAAACCACGAAGACGAGACCGACGCAAGGAACCTGAAAGATCAACACACAATGGACATAGGCGAAAAAGTTATCAACCTTCAGGAAATGTCTTCCTAATCTAGTTTATTTTTTAAATTAAAACTTATTATATTCAGAAGCATGCGTTATCCAGCCAAAGGGTGCAATCGAGTTCCTAGTACCTACCAATATATTCAAAAATGATTATGCATCTTTCATGGAGTGGCCGGATTGAACCCATCCTTATTTTTAAGTTTAGCACCCTAGACTTTGCTTCAACTATGCAGACTTATGGAATTATCATACCTTGTCATTCTGGCCTGGAATTTGGAAGGATATGAGTTCGAATCCCCGTCCGACCATCGAGGTGGTTTCCCTAAATAATCCACGTGAAGCCGGGATGTTCCTTCAAAAGGCCATCGCTGAATTCCTTCCCGTTCTTTACCCTCAATCCCCTCCCATCTCAATGATCCCTTCGTTCATCTCCATCTACATCTACATATATACTCTGCAATTCACAAAATTGTGGGTGGCAGAGGGTGCTCAGCACCAAAACTAATCTCTTTGCTGTGCATTCCAATCCCTAATGGTACAAGGGAAAAAAGAATTCATATAAGAATCAGTCCGGCACCTTATTTCTCTAATTTTATCTTTCCTGTCCTTCCGACTCAAATAGGTTGGTGGAAGAAGTATTTCACTACACTCATGAGTGAAAGTTGGAGTACGCATGTTTTCCAATAAGTTTAAACGAAACGTGCGTCGTCTATCTACCAGAGACTCCCAACCTAATCTACTAATCAGTTCTGTGACGCTTTCATAAGGACTGTAGCAAGCGGTCACGAATCGAGCGGCTCTTCTCTGTACTTTCTCTATACTTTCGATCAATCCCTTACGAAACGGGTCCCAAATGGCACAACAATAATCCAAATGTGGACGCACAAGAGATTTGTACGCTATCTCCTTTGTTTGTTCATTACAATTTTTCAAGATTCTACCTATGAATCGCAGCCTAGAATTTGCTCTACCTACCGACCAGTTGATCCCGATGTCGACAAAGCGCAAAGCAGAAGGAAAAAAAAAATACGAATTCTGATAGGTTATCGTGCATGGGAGAATTCATTAATATTGTATGTAAACTTATTAGGTGAATGGATCAACTTTACGATAAAAACAAGCAGTTTACCATTTTTTGCTGTCATACATTTGTTTTCTATAGTCGTTAGGCGCTAAAGACATCTACAATAATAATTTAATTGCAGGTAAATACACACCTGGGTTGGTCGGAAGAAAAAACGGGGGTCGATTGCAGATAACGGCGGGAGCAATATCAAACTTGTAATCTATCACCCGCGAACATATCAGACAGGAGACTTCAGCTTGTCGTTAAAACGCACCAACAAGGTTGATAAGGCCTGCATCGGTTGTGTCCGCTTTCATGCAAACACATTCCGTCTTAACGTCTGCTTGTAATAAGTCTTAATTCCGCCCATTAATGGTGCCCTAATGGAGCGAACCATTGTCCAGCACGACCCGGCAGATATCAATAAGGTTATTGTTCGCCTTGGCCTGTCCATTAGCGTCCGCTTCGCAGGGCGTTAATTATAGTCGTGTTGTTATTATTGGGCCAAGTCGCGTGTCTTTGTATTAAAACTATCACTTGCGTAGTTACTTAAGTTATTGCGGTTGTTAACGTTATTGCCGTTCGTTCAATTACGAGTAATTGACTTGGAGCGCGGCATAACACGTGGTAGATCCAGCCTGTGGAACAAAGGAGCTCGGACACCACTGCTTTTCGGACTCTTGCACAATATCTTCCGTTGATACGGATACAAACATCATTTCGGTTTTATTTATTTATCTTTGTGCTTTATTTTCTTTCTGTCTTCTTGTTCGAAGCTTTTTATAGCAGAGAAACAAATTGTTGTCATAATTTGGGCAAATAAGATCAAATCGTTCAGAGATTTCTTTCGTGGCCGGTCAATATCTCGAGCGTGGAACTTTTCTGATTTCATTTCCTCCCTGAGCTAACGCGATTGGGGCCACAATTTCCTGTATAATTTCCTGGTTTTACGGCGCTAACCATGTTAAATTGCCATTACGCTGTTGTATCATTAGACCTAACAAGGGTCTTCATAATACGGGATTTAATGTTTTTTCTCATCAAACGCTTTCAGCCTTTGTGGCATTCCGGTCCACACCACTTCGCAGTTAAATGTTATTTACCGTCGCCTTCATCCTTTTTAGTTTATTATTTGTTTCTTACTGAAGAAACCATAGTATCAAATGAGGAAAAGAAGCAATAATTCTGTTTCTTATTGTTGCTATTCGTCTTTGATCTGAAACTAATATTTTCATTTCAGTTCGCAATTCTTGGTACCACTCTCGCAAATCCAGAATTTGTTTGTAAAAATGCTACTGGAAGAATGGATTGTGAGTTTCTGTGATTCTTGTGAACCAATGTCTACAAATACGTTCAGACGTTACTAATAAATGTACACTATAGTTTTGGAGAAAGGTGACATCATCTTAGACTGATGAGAACACTACAATAGCTTTATATACGATGCACACATTTTTTATGTTGTTTTCAAAGAACGTTTAGTCAGATCGTTTGATATAATGTCCATAAATTTCTGTTACAAGACTATCATCTTCCCATCTTCACTTCAGAAACTTTAAGGATACTATTAGTTAGGTATCTCTGGGTTTATTATTAATGATAAAATAATTAGTGCAGATACCTTTCAGATTTTGTTTTATTTCTCGTAAAACATCAGACTCCAAAGATACTGGCTGCACATGAAAACACAAGCACCAGCGATTACACTCAATACTACTTTCAAAGACAATACTGGGCTACGAGGCTCCTTGCATACGTAAAAACTGTTCTTTACTGTTCGCGTAAAACTGTTTCACAACTCGTCTCTGCCGCTCGCTCATATAAGTTTCATAGAAAGATGCAGAATATTAAAAAGGCTTCCGACGGATGTTTATCGAACTCTAAATGATTCTTAAACAATTAAAAACATATTAAAAACAAACAAAATCAATTACAGTCATTACAAAATGCACAGAAACGAAAATTAGAGATATTTACACACAGATTAAACTGTCGCAAATTGTGCTCTAAACATCGTAGCTCGACCTATTATTTGTAATTACAAACATTTAATCAGTTTTTCTTGCATAGTTCTGTCCTTGAACATATTAAATAGTATTTACATAATTTCATTTCATAAAACGAAGTCCATTTACACCGATTTAAAACAAACTGAAAGACATACATACAAAATCATATTTACTCAAGCCCTAGCTTGCAACAAGTCATTCATAAAATATAATTTCATCTAAAGTCAGTGTTTGAGGGCTGTCACAATATCCCTCAAAACATCTATCAATCTTTATGAGACAACATACAATGTCTGTTGACGCAGATACAATAAATTGTGGCAAATACAGCTCTTTTTTTTTTTAAATTGTTTATGATTAGGTAAAAAATACTTAGTTGATATTGCTTAATCGTTACTCACCCTTCTGCTTCGAGACTAACTACTAAGGGTCTTTCAATAGTTATAAGAATCTCAGGAATTTCTGAGCCATTTTCATCTATTGACACAGTTGAAACCATACCTAGAGTGTAGGGAAAGGTGTTTGCAGAACAAGCGTGACATTTCAGTTTGCTGGAAAATCCTCGTTCGGCTGTACTATTACGTAATCTTGGTCACAAGGAAAGCACATATGACAGAAGGGTATCTCGCTAAATTCACACACAGGCATCAAATTTTATAGCTATATTGAGCGCATCGTCCTGCATTAAACTACTCTTACGATTAACTTCATGAACTGCTAAATATCTTACTGCTAAAATTCGCTAAGGAAGCACTACACCTCTGCCAGCACGTACGCCACATTTCTAGGCGATTTGCAGACTCCAGCAACATTGTCCTGATGCAGGAATGATGTATTGCTGATTAATTGTCCGGTCGTTTACATTTCGCAATTGTTTCACGAGTTTAGGTAATGTTTCCTTCTGTTATGCCCTTTACTGCCGTTCTAACTCAGTGGCGGATCTGGGAATTTTCAGAGCCGGGATAGAAACTTGAGATTGTCGCCCCCTTCAAACATGAATCTGCCTCCCGGGGCAGTTTAGAGCTATTCTTTGATTTTCCACTCACCTGAAGTTGCCGCTTGAGGCAGTAGAGCTAAAAACAAGGTCACCGCCGCATGAATTTGCCATTTACCTCCCCTTCAAACATATTTTGTCGCCCCCTGAAGTTGCCGCCCGTTGCAAACACCGCGGTTTGCCGGCTAGATTCGGCACTGCTCATCATCAGTGGGTTGTTCCCTCCCCTAAGCAAAGTGTTAAGTCCATTTTACACCGCTCTTGTCATCATGGCATTCTTCACGCACACCTGCGCTATCATTTCCCGCATTTCATTCCAACTGTAACCAGATTCAGTGTTCAAATGTAGTGTGTGTTCTTTGCACTAATTCCAGCTCAGAAATTTTCACGATCGCGACCACACACGCAAGCACAAACAACAATGCTCACCAAATCAACAACGTGTCAACGATAACTCTGCTGTGAGACACTGGAGGTTCTTAGTGTTCCCCTCGGCAAGAAGCGCTAACGAATTCACAGACTTAATTGTTAGAGCATGTACTTTTGAGTTTGAAGTAAATATTTGGGCACGGTTCTGTTTGTTACTCATCATTTGTCGAAACGGCAGCGATAGTTCAAACATGCGATACCACGGTGCAAAGCGACATGGGATGCAATCCTGTATACCGGTATTATTTTTGCTGTCAATAGCCTTTTATCTAAAATAGTAAATAGCCTGCAGCGATCAATCGGGTGGATTTTTTTGTCTTCTGACAAATCACTCTCTTTTCTTTTAAAACACATTGTTTGTTTAAAATTTAATTTTCATGTGGTCGGGACACAGCTTATCACAACTCAGCGTCTGTGTTGGCAAGACGCAACACGCCATGCACAACGCTCGTTTTGGTAGAAGCAGTTTGAGGGGTTAGCCGAAGCCGAGATTATTTATTTCCCAGATAGGTTTTGTATCAATTGCCGAAAATGGTAAACAAAAAATCTAAGATGATCGCATTCTGATATCAAATATCGTATATAAAGAGGTATTGTAAATACTTCCGCATTAATAAATTCTGTTTTTAGTATACACTTCGCTGAGTATTTAATTTCAACAAAAAAAACTGAGTAATAATTATTTTTTTAGGAGGAGTGGGAGGCTAAATATGAATAAGTTTCGCATGGGATTACTGGTATGTAATAATTGCAGTAGTGAAAACAGCTGTTACATCGCCGTTTATTTGTGATGTTTTCAGGAACTACAACGGAATCATGGAGGGAGCAAATTCCATAACTGTTGTACTGGCTCAAACACAATCGATTAACTAATGCAAACTGTAAAGGTTTAAAGGAAGGAGCAGTCTTTGTTACAGAATGCTACAGGCCATCAGAAAAGGTTGTCAGTTTGTTAAGTCGGTTTATGGAATGAAATACTATGCTTCCATGTATTCGCTATAATACGACCCAGTAAACGCGGTTTACCATAGAGCTCAGGCCCTCCACCAACTTCAGTCCGGCCCGCGAGAGATTCAGAAATTTCAAATAACGCTTCATACTCAAGCCTCCCATTAATTTTCATTTGATTTTTCTATCTGTTTTTGTTAATTTGTTTTTTTTATGTCTCATTATCGAGCGTAGTTCATATTAAGTACCAAGCTGTACCAGAGATGAAGATCGTGTTAATGCCATTTGAAAATTCCAATCGAGACCGGGATTCGAATCGAGGACCTCTGGATCACCAGTCAGACGCCTTGACCACTGAGGCAGCAGACCGCTCTTAGAATTACTGAACTGCAGATGTTTCCATTCTCTCCACGGAATTGATTTTTCCTATTCTCTACCAGTCTCCTGGTCTCGATAAATAGATTACACCCTCAGTCCTTGACATTCTTCTACTTCTTCTTCACCACCTTTCATCGGTTCGGTTACCTTTGACAGTGGTGGATCTAGGAATTTTCCAAACCGGGGAAAAAACTTCAGACATGCCGTCCGGGGCTGTATAGAGAAATTCTTTGATTTGTCTCCCTTTTCAGGTTGCCGCTACGTATAGTAGAGCTTAGGGGAAAAAAAGGTTGCCGCCACTCCAATTTGCCACTTACCGCCCTTTCAAACATGATTTTGCCGCCCATGAACTTGCCGCGCGGGGTTTGAGCGTTCAACGATCCGGCACTGGCTATTGATAAGTTTTAATCATCGTTGGCACTGTCAAATTTGGAGCTTTAGTTTTACAGACGCATGCTGTTACTGACACCAAGCATTTTATACCTTCTATTAGATCGTACTAAGAACTAATGAGGGAAGCTAAGTGTTACCAAATATCTGTGAAACGTGTAATTGTGTTTTGTTTGGGAAAAGTATATTATTTGTTTGTAAAATGGGTAATTTTTGAGGAGGAGATTGGGAACCGTCTCGGCATTCGTCCTGATGGCTGCGAAAAACTGCCTAAAAACCACAGTCACCGATACCCGGTGCCTGGGACGTGCCCGGTCCCGTTGTATCTCCCCTATCCAGAGTGTGTGTGTGTGTGTGTGTGTGTGTGTGTGTGTGGCGCCTCAGCGCACTTAGCCACACTGGCAGGAAGTTCTCGATATTCTCTACTTAATTTCGTCCTCCTGTAATGTCCCTCGCTCTAGTTATGCAACTTACTATTCTGAATGTAGTTGTAAGGTTCTTTCAGAAATGGCTTTCTACGCCGGTTAACCTCCATCATTTTACATTATCGAGCTAATAATTTTCAATATGCTTGTTACTACAATGCGTTTCAGTTATATATAGCGGGAAATTTAAAGGTGGTTTATATAAATTGTACAGGCAGCATCCAAATGTAACGTAGGAACGGTTGCCTCCCACCGCACGCTACTGCTGATCTGGACGTGCAATATTCAGCGTACGTTCCTTTGCCTTAGGTTGGAGGGAAATTTAACTTTCGGACAGCGGCCATCAGAGCTGAAATATTCATCGGCGATCACGCGCATTGTTTGGAGGGTGACAATCGCCGGCGAGTGGGAGTGTCGGACAAAGCGCCTTTGTGCCTTGCCGGCCGGGCGGCCAGCTGATGCCGGGACTCTGAGCCGATAATGACGATGATTTATTCAAACTGGCGCGGCCCGCGCAGAGCAAGAAAGGCGCGTGCGCGCGCGGCAGGCCCTAATCGCACCCGCGACAGCGCGCCAACTGTTACTGCACGCGCCGCCGCCGTTATTGCTGTAAATACTCTAATTATTATGATCCCCGCGCATCATTACGGGCCGGGCGGCAGTTGCGCGTGCCCGCGCTATTGGTTTTACCATCTTTATAATCACCTGCGACAGCCAACGGCCTCGCATCATTCACGCGTCTGAACACCAGCTGGGCTCGTCCTAAGGTCTGGCTACCACTCTACGCTCCACGTAGCGGATCTCGATTATTAGTTGCGACTACTGTAAACAAGTTTTCATTTTAGACTAGATAACCCCTGTGAAAATTATGCGAATAAAATACGATGAATATCGAGGTTGCTGATTTGTAGTAGGATGAAATCAGAACCGGCTCATCTATAACAGTATCTTTCTGATTTCACCTGATGTATATGTCACTCAACCATCTTTTTTGACGTAAACTTCCCTTCCTGGAAGCCATAATCATAGATCTCACTAGAATATAACTAATCTGAACAAAACACATACAGTATACCGACACGAGGTGCTGCTACCTAGCGGGAAAGCGATTATAGCCCGTGCGATCATTTAACGAATAAAATGTTTACGTAGGAAATGTATAGAAAAACAGCTTTAGCGGTTTCCTGAACTGTCTCATGCGGATGACCTTGATATTTAATACTTTTGCCCTTTAAAGGCCGAATTTCCAAAAACTCCTTTCTTAATTTATGTTGGCGTCGAAGCGAAGACCTTATTCTTTAAAATCAGTCCTGATTTAACGATTTCGTTTAGGTACTAAGGGAACTAAGTGCCTCATCTTCAAAAAAACACGTTTTAAAAATGTACTTTCGCCCTTTACGGATCGAGTTCCGAAAATTTCCTTTCTTAATTTATGACGTTTGTTAAGTGGAGACCTTAAACTTTAAAATAGTACCTCATTTATCGATTCGGTTAGGTATAAACGAAAATAAGTGGCTCGTTACAGCAAAATACCTTTTAGAAATAATATATATGATTCATTTCAAACTATTATGGATGCTTAGCAGGATGGCTAATTTCGATAAGTTCCAGCTTCATAACCACGGCCTTTGCGTATACTTCCTGTAGATATAAAAAACGCTACCATCATCAAAATCGTGTGGAATAAATAAACATTTCGCTGAACCACCTCACAAAGATCACGTTTTTTTATTGTTTCATAACTGTTAGTTAAATCCGTCTGTGGTGCTAATTACAATAGCTCGCTACTCACTTAGCTAATAATTATAAGATTTCTAGCTGACCCGGTCACGCGTTGCTGTAACTTATTAATTATAGTACGTTGGATTAATGTTATTATAAACTTCCTAAAGTAGTCAAATTAATATTCACTAATAAAGACAAAACATTGTAGTCGATTTGGAAATTCAAATGTAATTGGTAAATTATTACGGAGAGTTGAAATTAAGGACAAACGATCATTAAAAAAATTAATTTACATTTTATTACAAATTACTTAATTGAAATTATATAAAAATTGATATTTATAAAAATAAATAAATTATTTTTATTTATTTAAATAATTTATTTATTTATTTATATAAACTGAAATTTTAGTTCTATAAATGAGGCCTATGAAGTTGATTTTTAAACATTTTTAACAATTATTTTAATTATTTTAAATTATTACAGTTTATAATTTTAATTTATCTAAGCGCTAATTGGTGCATAATATTTTTAGTTAGCCTGTCTTTTGCTAATACAAATAGATTTAATGGTTTCCCTAGACGTGAGCAGGCGACATATAGTTGCCCATGGGAGAAACACGTATTTTTCAAATCCAAGCCGCAAACGGACATTGTTTGGCCTTGTGACTTATTTACTGTCATAGCGAAAGCCAAACGAATCGGAAATTGAAGCCTTTTAAATGGTATTGGATATTCTGACTGTATAATTGGAATACGTGGCAACAGGACGATTTCTCCTTTAAACATTCCAGTCAAAATAGTTTCTTCAAGAACATTTCCGGTGATCCTTTTGATCACCAAACGTGTACCGTTGCATTATCTAGGTGGATTCAAATTAAGAAGAAGAATAATCGGTGAACCAATCATTAACCAGAGATTGTTTGGCAGCATTCCTGTTATATCCAAAGAGTTTAAAAACTCATTCGGAAAATTTACGGCTTCATTTTCATCTACAATAGTATCTATTGATCTAAAAGACATCAGATCACCTGGCAACAACTGTCGTTGACATCAACATTTTTTGCTGCCAAAATAGCACGATTACTGATCAAATTATGATCTAAGTAATTATTTGATATATCCAGGAACACACGCTGAGTTAGTTCATTTTTGAGTGAACAACAGTGCAGAATTTGTCAGGCAATTTGATGTATTGTGTATTTCGATGCAGTTCTATTTCACCTTTTCCAATATCCAGCAATTGCTTACAAAATACTTGTACCGATGGATCATTTTTGTAAACTGTACTCGCATGTTCATGGGCAATCAAAGTGTTTCGACATTCCGCCATAAAAACGATTGTTTTAAACATGCGTTAATCTCATCGGCAAAAGTAGAGCGAGGAATCACTGGTAATGTCTGTCGGAAGCCACCACATTCTTGCATACGACGCTCAGCTGTCCTTATTCTTTGAACTTCCTTACTTGCCGCGATTTGTGTTGCTGAATGGTGAGCTCTATCGTCGTGCGTCGTGCCTCTCTGCTACACGCATTGTCGAGGTTAGATTCTGTGGCGACATTTCACTGAAAAATATTTTAATTACAACAAAAAGTGCCTTTCTGAAAGCCTTAAAATAAGACACTATAATACGGTGGGAAAACCGGAATTTTTGGGTCCATTGAAAAATACAGTAAAATGGAAGTTAAGAACTAATGAGGAAATATATAATAACATTGAAAAATAACAGAAAAAGAAGAATTATGTTTTTTTCGATACATTTATAGCATGGATGACACCAGGCTTTCAAGAGGTTTAGAAAGATTTGAAACGAAATAATACCAGTGAACTGTATGGAAAGAAAATTTTTTCGATAACAGACTTTGAATATGGCAGCATTCAAAGGTAGAGAGGAGTGGAATAATGAAGGAGTACTGGGGAGGAAGAAAGAAAAAACAACAGGAGAGGAATTGAAATTGACACGTGGTCTCTAGCTGAACAAAAAGAAGAAGAAAAATGATAAGCTAGCGAGAAATACTTACACGATTCGAATTTATCGTAACGTTTTCTTCAATGTTATATTCATGTGTGTAATTACTTTGTCGTTAGGTATAATGACACACAAACGATGAACAACAATACGGTATAATTTTAACACAATACACAGCACAATTAAAACTGAAGAAACTCGCACTCGTGGAATAGACTGTAGCATAAATAAATCGAAATACAACCCCATCTACTGGATGGTTCGATAAATTAACACACCGCCATCTGTTAGGAATAAACTGTAGCATAAATAAATTGAAACAGAACTTGATCTACTGGATGATTACCCAACCTAGCTAACCAAGTGTTGTAACGATAAGTTAACACATCGCCATCTGTTAGAAACTTATGGAACTATAATAATAATTTCGTGTGGTCGCAATGACCTGGTGACATGGTTTCTAATGGCTGGGCATTCTGCCACTGTCGTAGGCGCCTTTACCTAGCCCGCCCATCCTGCCTGGTACAGGAGAACCTAAATTTTAACGCCGAATCCGAACCACAGTACCGTCCTGGCGTATTTCACCTTACACAGCATGCTGCACCGGAGATTAATGCCGGGTTAAGTGTCTATAAAATCCCCGCCGAGACACGGACTCGAACCGGGGACCCTTCCATCTCTAGTCAGGCGCCCTAACCACTACGCCAACAGACCGTTTGTCTTTGGTGGCTTACAAATAATTACAAACCGTTGTCGTATGACAAACATTTAATGAATATTTATTTCACAAATAATAAATATTTAGGTCTATAATCCAGATAAAAACTATCCTATCTTTTAAGTTGGACTAAATTACACACATTAAGCCAAATTTAATCTAAATCGGTTATGTAGTTTCGGAGTTCATCCCGGACGAACATCGTGACACGAGATTTTTATATATATAAAGATTTTTAAGATACAAATATATGAAATTTACCTATTAAGACGTGCATCACACTTACAGAAAATACAGTTTGCGGACATAGATTGTAATCATAACATCTACATCCACCTCCGCGGCTGTCGCACAATTTGAAAAGGAACGGACGACAAAGACGGACAGTAGAAGGTCGTAATAGACACACAAAAAACTCAACAAACCCAACCCCTCAATCACCCACAGTTTCATAGCGTTTATTTTACGCTGGAATCGGCTTGCTCAGGCATCAACGACGCCCGCATAACCCTTTCATGACCAGTGGGAACTATAGTTCCCACTTCTTTGTTTTCGGCTTACGTTCACTGTTAATCATTGTTCCCACCTCTAACTTGTGCTCCCATCTCTGTTATAGTGTGGTAACTACGTGTAGTTTATCAACTGGCTGGCAGAAGCTGTTGTATGTCTACATTCTTAGTCAATAAATGCAGTGGCGCGGTTTCTGAGTGTAAGGGACCCAATAATTTGACCACAACAGCTATATTTGTATTCTGCGTTTTTCTGTTTTGTGTGAAGTGACTTGTTTTATATTTGTCCACCTCCATATTTACTAAGGAGACAGTATATGACTGTATTTAGCAAATTTCACCAAAAACCACAGAAATATTGCAAGGAAAGTTAGTGGGAACTATTTATCCCACTGAACTGTTTGGGATGTGTAAACTGTGTAGTAAGGAAAGTTAGTGGGAACTATTTATCCCACTGAACTGTTTGGGATGTGCAAATTGTGTAGCTGTAAAATTGGCATTTTGTTTATTGTGCGTTTCCCGTTGTTTAGAATGCCTGGGCTCAGGCCAGAAGAGATTCTGAGAATTTTGCACTCCCTACCAGAAGATTCAGATTTCAATGCTGACTCAGATTCTGATGAAGATTCAGCGAATACTTCACAAATTTCTAACGATGTTAGTGGTAACATTATTGTGCAATGTGATGATAATGGTTTTGATTTGATAATAGAAGCTAGCGAAACTGGAAACATGTCAAACAGAAGATGCCGTTTATGTAGCACAAAGGACAAAGAAAGGAGAACAAAAGTAATGTGTAGCAGCTGGGGTGTACCTTTGAGTATAGCATCATGCTTTTCTATATTCCATAGTATATCACCATAGTGAACTCAAATGACAACACAAATTAATACATGTTTAAATGTAATATTTCTGATGTTTTTTGCACTTAAAAATAAATAAATATTTTTTTTCAAATTCCCGAGTTGAGTTAGTCCAGAGTTCAGTGGGAACAATAGTTCCCACTAATTTTTTTGTAATTATAGACTAATTATTTACATTCCAGATTGAAACTATAATTTTAAGTGTGGTTCCTTAGCGCAATAAAGTCCTCATAAGAATTCCACAACTTCTGTAAATAATTTGGTCACGAAAGGGATAAATAAGTGTTTGCTACAGAGAAAGATAAACTTGGAAACGAGTATTGGCCGACGACGACAATTTCTTTAAGATATTTTCCATATGTTTTATCCAGTGCCATGTTGCAACGTTATGAGCTGTTAAAAAGTGTTTCTGCAACCCTACGAACCGGTAATAGTCTTTATTTAACCTGTCTGAGAAATTTACACCCTGCAGCCAGAAAACGAATAACTCTATGATTGGTATCCCAGATTGCGTACGGAGGATCTCGACTGGCGCCAGTCCTCACTCCTTAACAGAAACAATACAAACTCCTTAGCCTCCAGTGCCTCCAGTATGGTTCTGGGCGGGCGTCCTCTATCTTATATATGTATATATATATATATATATATATTGGGCTTATAAAAACTCGGAAACTCGATGAGGTTTTCACCGTTTTAAAGCTTAAAATCTCAATTCAGTTGTTTGGCATGTCTTATGTTTCAACGTCAATTAACGAGGAGTATTAAAATGATTACCGTAAAATCTTCAGAGATTTTCTTTAAGCACGATCTCTGGACAATGTCTGGCCATCAGCATTAGTCTTCTGTTTACTATAATATTATTCTGGATTTATTATTCATATTTGTATAAAAGACTGAATCTGCGGAATTAAAGTATCTGGCGTTTCGAGCAAAAAGTATATCCATTCACTTCGCAATTGAATCAAATATGAGTTTCTAACATAATCTAGCGTTGTTCAGTATTGTAGTAATGCAATTTCTTAACCAAATTAGCGAAGCTTGGCATATATGAATCTTTTCCTGACGAATGAAAATAGTGAACGTGCAAATAAACTTCAACCAACCTGTTTCTTGGTAGGGGGCGGGTGAATCTAGGTTTGTTAAATTCCGAAAAAAATTTATGAAACTTTGTACAAATATTTCTCATTGCTTGAATAAAAATAGCGTACGGATAAATCTACGCAAACTATACCAGGCAACGCCGGGAACTCCGCTAGTCGGATATAAACGTTGGCTCATTTTTTTTTTCTGTAGTAAAGCGCGAATACAAGGCTATATATTTTTTAGGCTGGATGTTAGGCGAAAACTTGATGGTAAAGAAAATGGGAAAGTCTGCGGTTTGAGCAGTTCTGTCTATATGGGCGAATCAGACTTATTAAAAACAAAAGCTTAAGAAAGTTACGTTGTCGTATACAAAGACATAGCGATTCCTCTGTCACAAAGAATATTACGCTTCAATCACGTCTCTATCACTGTTCAGGGAGATTGGTGCAGAAACGCGGTTCCATTTCAGCAACCGTTCCCTTACTACTTCTAGATTTATGAGTCTGCAGGAAACAAGTGACAAGAAAAATAAAAGTGCTCTTTACCAATCATTCCAGTTAAAATTTTGAGACCCATTTTTCCCACTTATAAAATATTCTCGTTAAAAGCAAACTCCAAGGTGTTTGGAATTCTACAGTTTTCAGTAAATAAGCTGAGTCATTGCATTCACTGCTTGAAATTCTTTTTTCCTCTCTACTGGCCTCAGCTATGGTACTGGGGTTTAGTTAAATCCAACTAACATAGACTCTAAGCTGTATTATATTACGTTTCCAGGAAACTTAAATAATTTTTCGATGTTAACTATTGCGGTTATATTCTTCAAACCACTTGTTGCAATAATGAATGTTTTTTAGTCTATAGACCAGTTAGTGTCCATGAAATGAAAACATTACGTTTCAAAACCATCTCATTGGACTCCGCAAACAGCAGGGTAGGAAATTTGCACACTAATGCTTTGACTGCTGGCTGACAAAGTACTCACTACAACACAGTTAACTGAAATAACATTATACCTGCGTAATTATTCTATTTTTCCTTTGGGATGGCTTTGCTCTAAATTCTACCACTCGTTATCTACACTGCAAAATTTTGATGAAAGTCTTAAAACGATAAGAAGGCGGCATGTCTTTAATTACTAAAGAGAAAATAGATAAAATCATCCACCCGCATTAACAAGCGTAACATTCAGTTTTTTTTAGATCCCCTGATAATTACAAGCGACATGGTAGTTCGCATGTAACAATGCTACAACACAGCAGTAAAAGGTGTCATGAGGGAAATGATGCTCCGAACTCATTAAGAACTTCTAAATTCGTTTCAGATAGTGGTTAGTGTTTCATTGAACCCAACGATAGTTATTCTTATTTTTAGGAGCAGTCTTTTTCCATTTCTCTATTAAAAATATTTGTTAAATTCCTGAGAATCAGCTATGATATATGCAATTGCGCATAACATCTCTACCACTTTATATCTCCGTTATTTTCCGGCTAAAATACTTTCATATTGCAAAAAATAAAAAAAATAAAAAAATCCTGATAAATCGTTGGAGTTACTCCACGTCTTGCAACAGATAGTTTCTCTCATGAACAATTAATAGCGACTATGAAATTTTTCATAAAATAATTTCCTTTTTTATTTTCTTTGAAAAAAATAAGATTTCCTTTGAAAACTTTAAACAACTTTTTTAATTGCTAGTAAAGAACTATGTCGCAATAATTCTTGGAATAGAGTTTTTGATGAGTGTAAGCACCTCCAGCTGTGGACTGCGTGCAAGCCGCCGTCTCTTTTGAAACATTCTCCTCATTCGTCACTGTCTCCTCACATCCCCCTCTCAGGGCCTCCCAAGACCAGGTAGAGAACAGCCCGGAAGCGGGCCATAATGACAATTACTAATGTATGTCTAGCGCGCTAAGCCGATTCGCGGCATTCTTATGGAGATGCAACGAGAGGGTGGACCTGGATTATCTCATTTGAATACAATGTATCCTTCCGCCGTGGCTGGGGACAATGCGAGCGCTACTCTCCCTGATCCTTAGAGCGGTGGTCACCAAAACAGCGACGAGTTTTCGTTTCATAGAATGTTACTAAGAGTGAGTGCAATATTTATTCTGCTTTTGATAAAGCTTGCCGAGTAGAAATTTCTTCCCGTTTTACAAATCTTCATTAAATGTCCCTTATAACCACAGTCATGTCAAATCATTATTTACAAATAATAAAAGAGCGAATGTAAAAAGTAAAATTCTTTTTCCAGTGGGTGTTTTCAGCGTTGTAGAACTTCAACAAACGCATAAAACAGATTGTAAAGTTAATTTCCTGTTCTCTTTTAATAGTCCATTGTTGGTTGTTGATCAATGAGAATGAGTGCCAGTTAAACGCACGTTCTTTGTCTTTTCTTCTGGTGAATAGGGTCTTGACGGAAAGGAACCTGGGTAAGACAAAACAGCACTTTCGGTAAAGGCAATATGTTGAGTTCTCACAGCGCTAAATACTTCTGCAAAATAAAAAATTATAGAAAAGCCTCTTCCTTTTTATTATTCATCACATTTCTCTTTCACCTCATATATTCGTCTAAATGATTGCAGAAAACCGCCCGAAAACCGCAATCAGGACGTCCGCTATGGTTCCCATTCTCCACCTCACAAACTACACATTACCGAAACAAAAAACATCTGTAATGGAGAACATAAGTCATAGCAATCGCAGGCAGATAGTAATGCTTGCTTCCACCCCACCCCCCCCTAATTGCTCCAGCAACTGACAATCCCTAGTTCTACCTTCCCAGTATAAACACTGGACAATTTCTTAATTACAAGCCATGATGAGAATCAAGACTTGGTTCCTTTTTCATAAATCTGCATCAGATATTCTCCTACAATTCGGCTCAGAGAATTGTCGCTTTGATTGGATCAACACCCATACAACCGCAACAACCATATATTTAATTTTAATTTAATTGCGATGGAGCGCACGCAATTTCCCCTTTCCTGTACCCGTCAACTCTTGCCCTCTAAAATTTTGAATTTTCAATTGTTTCATCGTTTTTGGTAAATTATTCTCGAACAGAGAGACTACAGCTACCGCGCAGTGTTACAAACAGGACTGTTTTAAAAAATGACAGAACGAAAATTAATACAAACTTTTATACGAGCCAAATGAGGGAGATAAGCTTGCTGTCTCACAACATTTACACCAAACGTTAGTCACTAAGCAACCACGGCCTTCTCATCACAACTTTAAGGTAAGTTTGAGCCAAATTGCTTGCAGGTTTTACGAAATGCAATCTGTGCAAATATCCTGTGCAGTATTATAATCAGTGGCAAGCAATACCGGGAAAAGAACCGATATCTAAAAAATTTTCATAGAAAGAAATCACAGCCAAATGTGTTATAAGATCTTATAAAAACTAGTATACTAGTATATTTAAACAGCCAAGGATACTAGTAAAAATACTAGTAACCTTTCTTTTTCACATCAGTAAATACTTTTGATGGTGACATGGAAAGCACTTATCACTACCATACATCATTTTCAGTAAAATATCCTTGTACTCACACTAATCAAATTTTTAAAAAGAATGTCTACGGCCATTTACAATGGTCCTATATATTTCCTCTTTGTCTCTCAAACACACTTTGCCTTGCGTATCTATCTATTTACACCTCTCTTTTTACGCAGTTAAGTGCTTGAAGATCTGGTTTACCAAAAATTATTGTACATACCGACATCTGCACTAATATTATAAATGCGAAAGTAACTCTGCCTCTCTTCCTGTCCGTTACGGTTTCATGACTAAACTGCTGGACCCATCTTGATCAAATTTGACGGGGATATACCAAGTATCATTAGGAAGGACAAAGGATACTTTTCTCGGGATAAATAACGTATTTTGTCATTAAATTTTGAAACCTAACCAAGCGGTGCCAGACAGACGGATAGCGTGTGTACGTCTGTGTAATGTTACATGAGTCTCTCAGGCTTTGTTTCTCTTGCTGTCATTTTTTTTTGTCTTATCTGTTCATAAATTTCGTATGCACATACGTTTAAAATCTCCTAAAGCTATATACCTTAGCAAAGGACAAGAAAATTAAAACATTCTTTACAAAACGGGATTGACATTTCTCCAGAAAGTGACCACAAACAAAAATCTGCAGGAGAAACTGAGTCTAGCACAGTTAACCCTCCCTCCTTTTTTTGTTGCAAGTTGGTTGTGAACAGCAGGAAGCTTCAACCCCAGAGGTAGTATCTGATCCTGATTAGGCACATTAGAAGAATCTTCTTCAACTCTCATAGATCGAGCTGCATGACGTGTTAAGCAGAGCAGTACTACCCCATCCGTGACCGCACAATGAGTTTTCGATGTCCGCACCTCGCCTGCCCCTTGTTCACCCACAAATTGTAGACAGTTAACGAATCTTTCTTTCCGTACACTGGGATTTCCACGTACCCGCATGACCAGTTGTCGACGATCCGCCGATAGGGTGGCCATCAATAAACAGGGGCAAAGTGGGTACGCGTGCAGGCCGTGAGTCACGGCTGGCGTCGTTAAGCCGGCGGATGCATAATTACGACGTCATTTCACAGAACGCGCGCGCACAAAATCATTCGAGAGAACTGTTCCCATTAATTTTATATGAGGAGGGTGAGGCATGGGAAACGCGTCGCCCCGGCCCTACAGTTGCACTCGACTCCTCAGCTACACGCACGGGGTCGGCCGGCTAATTAGGCGATCGATATCGAAACTCAGACGTCCGCTGTTGTTTTTCTCTAACGCATCATATTAAAAGGTAATCATTCATTAAATAACCATTACAGGTCACGTTTTAACAATAGCCGTGTAGTCACCCAAGTTCTTGGTCCGATTTTCGTACGTGAAAATCTATTGATTTTTAATCTGTCATTTGAAAATTTAATTCAAGGTCGAAATTTTTAAATTCAGATGCGTAGCTACTCCAAAGAATACAATAAATCATGAGTTCTGCTATTAATTGTAATAGAATAGGTGGTTTACAACGATGAAAATTTGTTAAAATTTCATGAAAACCTTTAAACGGCTCGATGAGCTTTTATTAAGTGCTTTATACAGTAATCTACAGCACAAAAAACATCGATACCATAGTTGAATTTGCTCCTTCCAGTAAAGTATCCGCTCCCGTAACACGAGGCAGACAGTAGTGTGGCACAAACCATGTTATTTATATGCGTCTCTTTAATGTATGGTAACCTTAGTACTTCAAATGTGTAGAGCCAAGTCTTCGCTCTAGTTGCGAAAGTGTGGAACAGCTTAATTGACGCGATCGCAGTTGACTCGTAACTGTGTCTTCATCGAGAAAGAAGGGTCGTTAACTTTTCTCTGAAAAGCAATACAGCAAAACGTTCGCTTTAGGAGATTCACACTCTACGTTTCGGCAAATTTACCTAGGCCTATGAGCAGACTGGCAGGAATAATTTACCGCTTAGCTGAAATGTTGTTTCGTCACTACAAAAGAAAGGTAGTGGTATGGTAACTTTTTTTACATTCTGTATCGGCTCTTACTAAATTGTAGATGGATTCCTTATGCACCAACTAGCAGCAACCAGTACGGCAACACTAACGCTGGCTAGACCATCATAAAAACAGACTTCAAATTATCGACTGACATAACTTGTGCATTTGCGCGGGATTCTCTAGTTCTCTTATGACGTTTTACGCGCTAATTGGTCTGTCTCCTTCACCTTACCTTTTTTTCCCTTAGAGTTTTACGGCTTGATGTTGGAACCGTTAGAGCCGGGAGGAGATTGAGGAAAGAAATATGTACATGGCCTTTTGAAAGAACAAACTGGGCACTTACCTCGAATGATTTCAAGATACTATGGAAAATCGAAATCTGTATATCAGGACTGGGATTCGAACGAGCGCCCTCTTGAATGCCGGGTCCGAACGTTTGCGGATCACCTAATAGGCCCAGCTTCTACGTGCGGTCTGATTAAACGACTAGTTGCTATAGAAGAGATGTCAAATAATAGAATTGTACGGATTCGTCCAAGGTATTTTAGTAACTTGTGGGTTCCTAACATTACAGTGCAATGACCAATCTACAAAATGAAATACATATCACTGACTCGGAGATTTGGCTGTTAGAAAGCAGCAGGAAGAATTTTAGTAGAAATTGATCCCCAATACGCTATCTTCCATTCTGCACTATTTAGACTGTAAAGCAGGAAGGATGTCAGTAAAGAGAATGTTCGTCTCTAAGTACGCCTTCTTCTATTGTACCCTAGGACTTCGACTGAAGACATTAAAATCTTGTTGCATAACCACCGTTCCACAAAAAGGTTTGTGAAATTCAACACATCAGTGTTTTGCAGGTTTTTACCGTGGCCTCTGAAAATCTCTTTCAGATAATTTCGAGTAAAATGAATGTCATCAATGCAGTATCTCCTTCCAAATGTTCATAATGTACGAGTCACCACTATGGGCCAGAGATTATCGGTTGTTTTAATGATAGACAGATTTAGGGTCAGTCACGGGAAGCTTGAGTTCACAGATTTCCGGCAAGAAAGAATTCTGTATTAACTGACGATAATAATGCCTAGTATATATCTTGTTAGTTTTATAATTTGTGACGTATATTTAATGGTAAAATTAAGATATATTTTAGTATTGTATCAGCTGATAGCATCGCCAATCCATTTTGATATTGATTTTTGGTCTACGTTGTCTTAACATACGAAACGACAAAAACATTTTCTTAAATTTTTTACTAAGTCTCTGAGAGTTTCAGTTACTTATCTAATTGCTTCAATATTTATTTTGTAACTATAAGTTGCCATCTGGATAGTTAAATTTAATGGCTATAGTATATATGACTAACGCTTCATAAACATCATGGTTTCGAAGCCTTGCTATGAGAGAATCTGTTGACGAAACTAATGACAAAATTATTTCACGACAATCCAAAAATTATTCTGCTACAAGGAGCATTTGTACTGAGAAATTCCCAGGATGAAGACACAAGATAAATTATATCTGTGACTGAGTATTTGATACTTTAGTTTGTTTGTCAAATGCAATATCAGGAATCCCCCGTTTCAGAGATTATAAAAGAAATGTCTCGCATAGCAGAAATGTCACATTCCGACCGTGTAGTCTAGCAAGGTTTTCCTACATTAATGAAAGGTATGTATTCCTTCAACGACTCCCGTCTCTGCCGTCGCCACCAAACTATTTCATTCAGCAAACTTATAGTTGCAACTCATCCTTCCACAATCACAGAGTTGTAAAACAATACTCTTATAGTAGGTATTCTTGTCTTACAATGCCACTCGCCATTCAACTCTGATGGCTGACATTATGATCTGAAGAAAACAAATGGCTCCGAACATAATAGCCTCGGAATTTTCTCTATCAGGGCTCTGACTTTGGGGCAATTTGCCTAATGGACCGAGCGGTAACACTCGTGCCTTGCATTGACGTGGATTCGAATATCCGTCCGGCCATCGAAATTTAGGGTTTCCATGGTTTCCCGAAATCACTCCAGGCAAATGCCGGTATGGTTCCTTCAAAATGCCATGGCGCATTCCTTCAAATTCCTTGCTACCTGCTACCAGTCCTATTCCGCCTATAATGACCTCGACGTCGACAAGGCGTATGGACATAAAAGAGAGAGGGAGAGAAAATTGGCTGAGTGGAAGATATTGCTACAATTACAAAATCGAATTCTCGCGAATACCGTTTCAAAGAGCTGTTGCATTACTAAAATATAACAGGAATGAAGCGTTGATTGTGTGCTATTTTCTCTTTGTTATCTCTTATAGCGAGCCTCTGTAACAGCATCTATAACAAAACTTCCATTATATTGGTTCACTATCACAGAGCACTTCAGGGCTGAATAATCAGCAGGATGACATATGAAACACAGTGCAATGGTATTAAATTATTTTATAAGATAAGACAAAATTTTAACTCAATATAATATCTTGCTTTTGCATAAAAAATGTTCCGCAACTGGAAGAAAATTCGAATTTGCATGGTACTTACATCTTTCTGGTGCCAAACGTGTTCGCTCTACCATGCTAAGGTATGTTAGACACATTGTCAATATAGTGGTGGCCTTTTTTAAAATTAAATGTTATGTTAGTTAGAAGATGCCAGCGATCTCTCTGAGAAACAAAGTGTTCACTTGGTGCCCAGTTATGACCTCCTTCCATTTGCCCTCTTTTACACGAAAAATCCTCCTGAAATAAAGCAGAGGGAATAAAGCATTAAATAATTATTATCTTTTACTATTTAAAGAGTATTGTGTATATGAACACTACCATCAATTTGGTTGTCTAAAAATATATCGCAGATTGAAATAAACTCGGAGAATAGCCTCGTCTGGAACATCTTTCAAACAAAACTCCTTATCCCTTGCAGCGGGTAGAGTATTTCCTAGGTTTGGCCAACAAAAAGTAACTCTGCCGACTACGTCACTTAACGTGGTCCCTAACCTTTCTTTATTCTCACACGTCGTCTTTAACTTCTACTGTCACTGCCTCTCTAGCAACACTTTAGTAATCATCAACGCGTGATACAGCAAGACTCCATAACTATTTATCTTAACCAAAACTGCCTCTCCGTTTTACACATATATCTCTTCTTAATTCATCGACAATATCACTTAAACTTTGACTTAAACATAAGCGCCTATTACAGCGCCACTATTTAAACTTGCCGAAACTTCCCATCTTGAAAAGGTTATTTCATAAGACGGTCCCTAGTGACTCATGGACAGCACAGTTCCTGGTGTAAAGAAACTGGAATGTGGACTCTCCCCCTTGCTAAAGTTCATGTTCTATATACACCCTCCCCGCCGTATTTTCGTAACGCTTTCAGTAAACGCTGTTCTTCCAAACAATGTTAACACAATATCTCATTCGCGTTGCAACACGTGTGATCTTTCTATGTCGCAACTGACACGTTAAAATTCCACAAATAACACATATTAATAATGTACTACAAATAACAACAGATTTTCTGGGACTCTCTGTCTTGTAACTATACCGTAAAATGCAATCATCGTATCGCTACTGTGTTTTGCATCAATGAAAGGTGAGACAATCGCCTTTTGGTTAATCGTATAGATAAATGTTAATATTTATAATGGTGATATAATAAGTTCCAGGCCTTTTTTTTACCATTTCACCGGTATTCTTTGTTGTGATAAATAGTAAATTTGGATAATGTCATAAGACTCTTAAGATTTTTCTGTATGGTACAGCCCTCATTAATTGTAGTGGCTTTTGATGATCCATGCTACTACTGCTACAGTGTGGCTGGGTGAGCTGAAGCGCTGCACACTGGATCGGGGAGGTACAACGGCACCGGGCACAATCCCAGGACTGATCGTTCTGACTGCGATTTGTAGGCGGTTTCACACAATCATCTAGGCGAATGCCGGGACGGTCCCCAGTCTTACATTTCACAAACAAAAATACACGTAGCATGTTACATGTTTTGCTTTTATTTTCTAATGGCTTTACGCATCGTTGACGTCGAGTTCATTAGAGGCAGGAAAGGATTAGGATCAAGGAACAAGGAGGAATTCGACCATGGCTTGTTAAAGGAACCATCCATGAATTTGCCTGGAGAGATTGGGAGAAACCGCGGGAAACCCAAATCTTGATGCCCGGACGGAGATTCGAAGCCGCATCCTCCCGAATGCAAGGTCAGACAGCGACACAAGACTTTCCTCTCAAAGAATACGTACGCCGCGGCAGCGTGCATTTGGTCCTCGCTGGTTGAAACGAAGAAAAAAGGGCCATAAATTTTTCGTACATGCGTTCTTACACTGTAATGATATTTGAAATGTTTTGGATGGCTTGAAAAATGCCAAATCTGATGCCGGTGATGGGGTCGAATATACATGTTATAGTATTCATTTCTTTGGTTATTATAGACATTTTTATTATGTAATCTGACTATTTGAGTGCGTATCCGATAACCACAGGTCTCGACGTCACAGTTTCTCAACGTCCAAGCGCACGGATGGATGACAGAATGGTAATGAGTTGTAAATGAGGAGCGGCGAGGTGTCGAAGGCCCTCGGACTAATCCCGGCAAGTGGACCGTCCCCGACCGCCCCTCATTCTGTGACATCTGCAGCCCCGCGGTGCCGACTGGCCGGCGGGGAGCGTGCGAATAAAAAAACGAAAATAGAACGCATCTGTGTAAATTAAGAGCGAGAGAGAGAGAGAAACGGAGGACGGGAGAAGAGGCAATAGCAAGAGAGGAGGACCAGCCCCCGCCCCGTGGCTGGCGCTGAAGCGTTGGCGAACGAAATTAATCAGATTTCCAGAATAAATTAACGGCCCGATGCGTGTGTGAGTGCGCTCGCAAGTAAATAGGGTTTAATACGTATAGAAAGTTTGGTCGAGGCTGCCATAGCGTGCATACATAATGGCTGTATTGTCCGCAGCGTGGCGCCGAGCCGGCAGCGGGGGGTTGGGGCGAGGAACGGCGAGAGGTTCGCGGAGGTACAGTCGCAGCCCTCGCCCTCGCTAGCATGGAACCAGAGACAGCACAGGACATCGTGTAGAGTCAAACTACGTAAGAAACAATTCACGCCGGAATTCATCGATGCTGTCACCCACAATCTCAGTGTAAATTGGCGTTTCACTCAAGAGAGATGATTTTTTTTTGCTGACGTTAGTTTTTTGATTGGTTTGGTGCAATCCTCCATCCCTTCCTATCCAGTGCTAATTTCTTCATCTCTACATACCCCTTACAACCCACGTGCTCAATTATCTGCTTCATATATTCTAATCTCTGTCTTCCTCTACAGTTCTTACCTTCGACTGTTCCCTCCGCCAGCAAATTAACCAATCCAGCCTGTCTCTTCTTTCTTTAAGATTTTTCCTCAAACTTCTTTCCTCAACCATCATATCCAAAACTCGTTCATTTCTTACTTTGTCCTTCCACTTAATTTTCAGCATTACAGGGAACAAAATCTGAGATTTGAAAGTAGTTATTCTTGGACATTCTTTTCCTTGCGTAGTCAAGTCATTGTGTATAGGATATCTACTGCAATACAATAAATTTCAACCAACCTATCATGACAATTACTAACCACAGAACTCTAAAACCTTTACGCTGTGGGAAAAAAATGTATATTAACGTTAAATCTGCGATTTTTCTTTGTTTCTATATTAAAAATGACGATATGAATGATACATCGGCGTAATGATTAAGAAATTCTTCTTACGAAAAGATTAGGATTAAGTAATAGGCAGTAAGGCATAGTGAAAGATTTATCACCTAAGAGTTTTCCTTCTCTCCGTAAACACCAATTAATTAACTTTTTTCTATGCCAGTAACTCAGCAGAGAAAAAACACTGTTGTAAGACCCCTGGTGAAAGTGTTAAGGAAAAAATGATTAAAGTTTCTTTAGAAATTGGTGCTAGATGGTATAGAGCAGTGTTTTCCAACGTGTGTTCCGCGAAGATGGTTCAGTTAGTCAACAGTACTCGTACTGTATAAAGCTACAAGCGAGTATAAGCTATAAGCACAACTATTTAAAAGTCATGAATATTTCAGTGACCAGGCAAAAATCTGGCAATTCCAGAATATGAGGATAGGGCAGCATTGTTCCTACAATAGTGTATTCACTAAATACATTTTCAGTTGTAATCAAAGAGAGCACCGTTCGTTTAAGGATTATATTAAATTTAATTACCTATTGAAATTTTTATCTTCCTCATTTCACATGCATCGATATCCGTATATGTAATATTGCAACATGTGTCTCTTAAATGAGTTTAAAAATATCGTAACGACAAAATTAATTAGTCCATATTGTGCCATTCACAGACATTTCCAGCCTGACAGGTTCATATTTCTTTCACCACTGATAAAATTTACGCTAATTTTAGTGAACCAAAATTGAATGGGAATGGGAGGTAACAATATTAACATCTCATTTTCCTAACAGCTGAGTAAATAGCCCAAGTCTTTATACACACATTAGACAGTACTGACTGTGAAAAACGCAGCCGAGACAAAAACGTTTTCCAGTTCAAGTAAAATTAGAATTTCATGTCTGCGACTGTGGTACATATAAATCTGACTAAACATGCCACGAGTTTCGGTTAATGTTTTTGGAACAAACAACTCAATTTTGAGGTTAAAATGAACAAAAATTTTGGCAGTAAACTGAAAATAAAATCGAAACTAAACTTTATTAAATCAAAAATTTCGGCAGAAATTGTTAAATGTGGATTTTCACGAATATCAAGTAACTATTTCTAGTATTATGACATTCAAGAAAAAATACATGTACGTACTGCTGTCGAAACTACTTGCCATATATTTTAACAGATTTATCAACGAATGTTAGTAATTCAAATAGATATCAATTAGAATGAAAAGATAGGGAAGTTTAAAAAAGGTGAGCAGACCATCACTGAGTTAAAATAGCGCATTATCCCATCATCCTGAAACGTGCATTCAGAGGTTATAATAAAGGAGATTTTCCGTCAACCTAAATTTGTTTTATTTCTCAATTGAACGATATGATTAAACTCCATGTGAGCGATCTGATTTTGCTGAAGAAAGTCAGTTGATGTATCACAAAACCACTGTTTAGTGTGCTTGTGGGGTTTTTATTCTGAGTTTTCTAAAGGTAGCTTCTATAGATTCACAGTAATTGCACTGTATAAAGTTTCCACCTTGGCTACAGTTGCACCAAATGTAAATTGTTCAGTTACTGAATTATCTGTTACATACTTGAAAGTAGTTTTGAGTAATATTGGCATGCACCTCTTGTTTGTCATAACGTATTTACATCGGCCTACCTTCATTTAAAACCAGGAGAATAAATTTTTTAACTGCATTTATGGAATGTCTTATTTCTGTTTTTTATTGTAAGTGGAAGTACGTCACTATCTTGTAAGATTTTTAAAACTGATTTCGCCATTCTTATTACGTTCATTTCACTCATGACTTAGTTTTACTTCCACCATCTTTGCTGAGAATCACTTCATTTCTTCCTTTCGGATAAAATTTCGTGGAAATTGGGATCGCACGTTTTACAAACAAATATTGTATATGTGTTTGTTTGGATCAACTAGAACCACGTGAAGCCTTCGTTAGGCTTGTATTTGCTTTGTATGTGTACACATCCTTGTACAGTCGGGTTGTTGGCCCTAGAGGGTACCTACAGAGTAACGTAGAATACGAACCACGGAAGCTTTCTGGCGTACGTGGCAGAGGTGAAGATCCGGTTAAGGGCTTACGAAAATCCCGCCGAGACAGGGATTCAAACCGGGGACCTATCGATTTTCAGTCAGATGCCTGAACCACTGAGCCACCAGGCCGCTTTTAAACAAACACTATTTGCCATATTCTTCAAATGTATTTTTCATTGCAGTCTATGGTCGGAGCGGATAACTTTTCACACAATCCAGTAGGATCACGTAATCTTCTTGCATCTTTTGTTTCTCTGCCAAAAACCAATACTAAACACAGTGAATAAAGCTAAGTGGCCAAGTAACTGTTTCAATTTGTCACGAATTCCACCTCTCGTCGATTAAGTTGACCCGGCTATCTTACTCGTTAAATGCGAAGTAACAATCGAAAAAATTTAATATTTTCAATTCACCGGTTTTGCGTCCACGTGCTACGTATTGTTAAATATTACCTTACGCCAGTTTCTACCGCAGTGTGAGGAATTAAGACGGTGGCCAGGTGGCACTAGGAGGAGGCGCATTATTGTAATGACACGGTGGCCCCGGCACTCGCGCCGCGCCGCGCATTGTCCGCGCTTAATTACTGCCCTTTCAGGAGAGGGAGTTAGCCTGCGCTCAAAGGATCCACACTTGCAAATCGCCACTTTCTTTCGACAAATGGCACTCGAGTGAATGCGGTAAGGCCATTACGGTAGGCAGCGTCCTAAGTTATACTTCGTGGCGTTTGTTTCCAGCCGCCGGCACTTATCGTCCGAAGAAATATGTGTCGTTCCTTCTTCATATTCAGTTACGTTTGATAATTCATAAACAGATATTTCATTCTCCACAAATTTCGTGCTTACTTAACTATCGTATTCATAACTTTGTAATACAGTATGTTCTTTTTTTAAAAAAAAAAAAAAAAAAAAAAAAAAAAAAAAAAAAAAAAAAAGCATTGCTCTGTTCTAGTAGAAAACGTTTAGAGAATAATTATTGTTCTAGTTCGTGCTATTTAACTTAAGAGCTGTGAACATTAATTGTACTAATTAAGTAGCAGGTTTAACCTTACATTGGAAAAACATGTCTTCTTTGAAAGAAGGTTTCTTAGTTTCGTAGATAGAAGTGTCTCAGGAAGCCTTCTCTGGTAGTATATAATACTGACAATCACACTTTGCGGGAACCAATGACTCAAATTGTAACTTTATGAACAAGTTTGAAGCTAGAAGCACGATTTGACGAAATGGTAAGTACGAAAAATGGCTGTTACTTCGGCCATAGGGAACGGGTTAAGGATGGGAGAAAATTGACCATGAACGTTTTTGAACGCGCAATCCCAACTTTCGCCCAGGTCGACTCCGGGAAGGATTCGCACCCTCCTCCCTCGGAGTACTAGACTCAGCATTACCGCTCCCCCGCCCAGCTGGTTACAAGCATCGACGCTGATAGCTGTTGCTACTCTGCTGTCATTAGCTCCCACATAAAAAAGTAAGTTTTGGAAACATATCGTATGCCATTCCGCAACACCAGCAATACCCATTGTGCTTATCCTTCGGGATGTTGTTGCAATTTATGTTTTTATATCTGAAAATCGCATCATTGTGGTTGCGGTAGGAGTTTAAATTGCTGATTAAGTGCTCAGCAATATATTCACGTAGACTGATATCATAAATGAAAGAAAACATATTTCTGTACTGTAGCGCTAGTCTGGGTATGTTTGTTATTTTCGAATACTCGTATATGTTCTTTATATGTGGAAATATGTACTGAAAAAACTGCAACGTGTTTTCGGCTACAACCCTACAATAGTTGGCATTCTGTGTCACAATGTTTCCAATATCTAAATGAATGTCAACTGCAGTGGAACAACATGGATCCAAAATAGGAGTGTATGAAATTCTTCCTGATACAAGAGAAAGGTTGTGGATGAAATAATTGCTTCGACCCTGAGTATTAATAGGGTACCGACCATATGAAATGTTTATGCACTGAAACAAGTACACAGAAAGTGATCAATACACCTGCGGCACTCCAAGAACATATAACCGCGTACTGTTCCATTGCGCAGTATCAAAGCATAGGTCAGTTCAGACGCACAACAGAAACGCTCAAGACCGACCACTTCTGGACAATTTTCGATAAGTTGAGTAATTCTGTATCATTTGCAGCAAAGAAATTGCTTCTAAAACAGAATGATCAGCGAAACCATGAAAGGACCGTAAGAGATCGAAGAGTTCCACGTCGTCGAATATCTATAAAATACTCTCCAACACTCTCCAACATCCAACCTTGACCATTTCCGTTGCAACATCGTAACAAAAAAAATAACGCCAGATTAGGATTCAATTCAGGTGGTTGAAAATGAGGTAGGAGATTGTTTTGCTTCGAAACGTCCCAAGAAGGTAACGTTTTCACGTGGCGTTTGTCTAAACAGACTGCAACAAAATCATAAATCTTTCGAGAGAGTAATGTTCTCATACGAATGACTCCATGTTGTCATACGCAGCAATCATAATCACGCTATCATGAAAATTATAAAACTTAGTGCAACATGCTAAGCTTCCACCAGCCGAAGCCTGTGCAGAGCTGCTAAATCCCGTGTTGTTAAAATCAATAGAGTTCTTCTTGGAGACGTTACAGATACGGACAATGAAATCAAATACTGCGGAAATCAGGAAAACTTTTTTGGCTCCAAAGAGACTACTTTCGAATGCAGACGTAATGGAACGGTAAATATGATCAGCAACGGGCAGTTGATCGGATTTCAAAGGCAACGGACTCGATGGAAATCGTCCGCTGTATGGGAATAACAATTAGATAAACGGTATGTTTGCCGACAAAAGGCAAGTCGCACGGACGGAAAACGCCGAACCGGTCCGATGAGATGGACAAGCGGAACGTCAAGATACCCTTCCTCCCACATCAGCGCAAAACCACAAATTTAAAGTAAGATGTAAATGACGATACAGCTGCGTACATCCTACTTCAGCACGGAACAAAAACGAAATTAACTGAGCTCATTGCTGATAGTGTGAGTACTCTACGAGTCTAGCTTCATGGTCTTCAGTGCGCCGCATGATTGCATATTGTGTATCGCGCAAGACACTAGTGTGATAATAATTCTCCGGACGGAGGCATACCGCCCTCTGCTTCTCATCAGCAAGCAGATGGGTTTTCCACCTGGTGATGGATCATTAACGCTGTCCGAGGGAGGACGCGTCCTAACGTGTTCGATCCGAACGAGGTAGAAGATTGGCGCGGTCAGGTGTATTCCAGCCGCTGATAACTAAAGACGACAGTGCGAAACAGAGCGAGTAATGCAGAGTAGCTTCGAGACCACACAGAGACGAAGGGCAACAGCGAAACAAGTCGATGAGAAAGGAACTAATAAAACAACATTCTCACACATTCCGTGCGCAATAAATAGTGTGTGAAATCTGCGTTATGTTACTCACAGTCAACATAAATCAATAACGAAGTCACGAAAAGTGACTTTTATTTAAAATGTATTGGATGCAGCTTCTCAATATAAGTCCCACAGCATAGTTTACATTAGAGATTAATATCCTGCAGGTTGAAATTGTAGTAATATTGCATGGAAGAGTCGCATATGGTGTGAGCTGCGATTGTGTTGAACCGACGAAATGATACCAGGCATGGATTGTTTCACCTCATTTTCCCAGTGAAATTGCAACAAGGCACGAACTGTAATTCGTGTCAAAAATTGAAAATATGGTAGAAGCCCACACCCGCAAGATTACATTAAGAACTTGATACCATTTATATTCTAGTGTCCAGACAGGATTTATTGCGTAAAGGTCGACATTATTGTAACATAGGGAGAGACTACATCCAGTGGTGCAAAGAATGGGAATCAGTAAATTGCACAGTGGACTAGTAAATTTAAGAAATGTATGCGCACTTATTTTTAAATTTTCCGAGAGTTTTAAGTAAACATAATGACACACGTTACGGGTAAATAATGGCGCCAAACATTTACAAAAACAGTATTGGAGCTACTGAAGACCGGCTGCCTGCACTGAGGCGCGTAGAGGAAAGAGGAGTGCAGTGACCAGATGGTAATACCTGGTGGAATATGCGGAATACCCGAAGCGGTTGATGTGAAAGCAACGCGACCTTGGATAGAGACAGAAACAGGACGTGCCAAAGTGACGACGCGCAGCAGCTATTGGCGGATGTGCGCGTGACTTTCCGCGATGCGAAGAGAGGGTTGGTGTGAGAGGTAAACTATGAACTAGCTCCGCAAATGTACGCTGTATCTTGTTGTTTTGGAAGTTCAGAAGCAACGAGGGACACTCTAGAGGGAGGAAGGAGGTCGTGCAGGGACTCTCGCTATACCGAGTGGCGAGTGTGTGAGCCTGGAGTAGAGGAGAAGCATGACTCAAGTACGGAGTCACCTCCTCGAGTCCGGATGAAGGAAAGGAGCGAGCTGGTTTGCGCCTCCATTGACCGACGTCTTCCACCCTCCGTCTCCAGCGTGGACACGTCTTCGTGGAGGGAGACCGCTTCATACGCGAGCCATCTGGAGTAGGACGGCTTGACCGCTGACTATTGCAAGTTGTCGTGAAGATCTACGACGCAAGCTGTTAGTCAGCGAAGAGGTGATCGTTGCGGATGCGCCTGTCACCAGGCAAGCAGCCGTGTAATGCACTAGCGTCGGGGCAGACCAAACGACAGTACTATCAAAACTGCTAACTACAGCGTGTGGCGTGCTTGTTTCACCGCAGACGCCTCTTAACGACAATGAGAAAGAACCTGAGACCTTATCCGTCGCAATTAACATTGTCACCCAATCATCATGTCAACGAACGATGTTATACGAATAGAGAAGTCAATTTGATTTATTGTAATAAATGTTGTCATGAATGTAACTTTAAAATCAGATTAATGAGTATTAGTAACTATAAATGTTCAGTTAACATGAAAAATTACGTAGTAAAACAAAAACTAACAGTATCTATTACCACCATCAGAAATGAACTCAATCTCCTCATTTAAAACAGAAAACAAAGGCTGTACGATCATTAATGCACATCAGAAAAATCCAGTAGAACTATAAAAAATTGCGAAATACTAGAATATGAAATATCTTAGATAAAGTACCACCATGTAAAGCTGCTCGTAGTATTCTTCAACGCACGTGTTGACAACGAAAATAAATATAAATCAATAGTAGGTAATTTCGCAACACAAAAGCGCCAACAAGAAAGGAGAAATTCTCATCATCAATTATAGGCAATTCAGCCTAAACTAATGTCAACGTATTTCAGAAAAGTTCCAAGGAGGCAGAAGACTTGGTCTTCAACTAACACAAAATTAGATTCTTAGAAACTGGGTCATATTGCAATAATCGAACAGAACCATACAGGAATTGTAATCACAAGAATCAGAAGAACATTAGGTACCGACTCGGACCACTTTTATTGCAGATTAAAATTAAATTTCAGCCCTACAGATTGGAAGATTGGAGAAACAATATTTCGCTCATACAATAATTCCATCTGTAAAACAGATGCTTAAGTAATGACAGAAACTTTCTACGAAATTTCAAGTAAAATAGGATTAAAAATCTCTTATGTAAAAACCAAATACATTGCGCACGGATACAATAGAGAAAAATACACCAAAAGACAACAAGGTGCAGAATTTGTGGGAAGAGAAAAAAAAAATCTATTTTATTGTACTAGATTCCAATCGTCT
Source organism: Vandiemenella viatica (assembly GCA_031002005.1). Lineage (NCBI taxonomy): Eukaryota > Metazoa > Arthropoda > Insecta > Orthoptera > Morabidae > Vandiemenella > Vandiemenella viatica. The sequence continues at coordinate 137,139,919 of CM061920.1, read as the reverse complement.
ATATGACGAAATTCTAAAACTCAGTATGTTTAAAATTTTGGTTAATAGGTTGTAAATGCAAATTAACGATTTTTTAAAGCTTCTAGTTACCTAGCTACCCAAAGGAACAGATGTGAAATAAATAAAAAATTTAATCAGTCTCTAAGTTGTAGCCGTAATACAATTTTAATGCAGCTGTGTGCTTCTGGATAGAAATATTACATCTTAGATTAGCCACGACAAGTAGAACTGAACTTTTAAGTGCTAATTATTTATTTCCTACTAGTTTAAACGCCCGTCAAAAATGACGGATATCACGTGGTACTAGGAATTTTGGATATTGTTCTGGAAAATTTTGTAAGGATATATGATTAATTATTATCTTTTTAATTAATATTTTTTCACAGAGAAGATTTTCTATGTACTTGGCTAGGATCTTTTAAGAAACTGCTTTTGAATTTTAATGACGAAAATTTTTACTGTTGCTAAAAACATTCTAAGCAAAGTACAGTTTCGATAATGGATAACGGTTATTTATTTGATTGATATATTTCGTGATTACCTACGTTTTGTGTAAACTTTGTCTAAGATTTTAATAAACTGCAACCTTTGGTTTTTTTAAAAAATTCTTAGATTTGTTGGTACATGGTGCTAGCAACTGGTACAGAATCGGATATTCTTCTCGTTACATGAATTTCTGCTTCTAGTTGTCATAATAAACAAAAGACAACGTGTAAATTTCAAAGATTGTTGAACTGAATTCTTTAAGTTCTGTGTTTCATATTATAATTTATCATCTCTGCCCTTCGTATTTTTGTACAGTTACTTCCACAAATTCCTTCTATCTGGTATCACAGCTACATTTTCTTTCAACAATTAAAGTGCAAATAAAATTATTTATTTGAAATTTACACATTTCTTTTAACAATATAAGCGCCAGCAAATTCAGTGCAGTTATTCATTTGAAATTTCCTGGTTAGCCCAGCAGTGCTGTAGTGGAGGCCAGCGTATCATCGGACTCCTCGCCGTAGGTTTCCAACTGTCGAGGTCACGTCCATGCTCCAGGTTAAACGCAGTTTACTAAAGTGGTTGATTCCCCGTGATAGGAAGTGGATCTGACGGCATCGTCAGAGTTTTCCCTCGCCTCTTCTTTGCCGCGGAGTGTGACGCGACGCGGCTGTTGTGCGGCGCGGCGGTCGCGGAAGCCGCTATCAACAATTACCTGTTGTGTGTGAGGTGGGCGCACGCGTTACGCGCACACACTTCCGTGCATTTGCGACGCCCATTGTGCGCGCTATCAGACGCACTTCCGACGCGGAGGGAGCGCGCAATACTCGCCCCAGCAAGGAGACTGTCAGCTGCGCGAGTTCACGATACTACTCGATAAGGCACAGTACTGCACCAGAAAAACCACTCAAAACAGTGACATATCGAAGATTCTAGTCAGGATAACTTCTTACACTCAATTCCTGTGTACCAGCAACATTATCAAAAACAAATATCTTATATGATGAAAATGACAAAATGATTTTTAACGCAAACATTTCTTGTTGCTAGATGTCAACTCGCGGAAAATTCGTCTTACACTTCACATATTTTAGTTTCTTTTTTTTTTCTTCTTCTTCTTTTTTTTTCGTTGTTGTTTTTTTTGTCATCAAACTGAGTATTTAAAATTATCTCACATTTCTTTAATATATAGCGTCTAATCCATATTTTTTCACTGTGATTTGGACCACTGTAGCAATCATCCATGCTGACAAATTCCAGTTTGTGTTTGATCATTTTAGAAAGTGATTTGGAAACATCGCACTCTATGTAATAGTAGTATTTATTGTTCGTCTATTGTGATACACCGACGACGTAAGTTGTAAGTAGTTTTAAGCACATGTATATTTTATTTTCAAACATTACAATACTATCTCATGCTTATTCCCGTCGTTAAAAGGTAGCTCCGTACTATTAGTCTTTTGACTTCAATCAGATTTGGATTATTTTTATGCTGTCATCATTGGCATGGCTGTTCAGGTTTAATTGCTGTGAGTAATTTTTGAGATCATAAAATCGACCTGAAACAAGGTGTAATGTAGTCATCACATAATTTTCTGTAAATTATGCGAACAAGATGCATTTTTAAATACTACTTATGTACTTTCATTCGTATTTATAAGATTATAAAATATCAATTTAATAAATAATATTCACACACACAGCGTATGGAAGGAAAGTCTATAACCATCGCTGATAGTATGAAATGCACTTTCTATTTAGATTCTTCGTGCTCAGACTAGTCTAATAACTACCTAGACTAACTAGATAACACAGTTACGTCACTTCAGAATGACTGGGGGAGGAAATGTTTTAAAACAAAATCTCCATTCGATCTGCTTTAAAGCAGTCATGTCTGACAACTGGTACTCCGAAAAGATTTTCTATGTCTGTATAAAGTTAAAGTCTATTCTTGCAAAAACCAAAGTACAAACTGCTAAATACAAAACTTCTTGACGTTAAGATCTTTGCTATCCGAAGTTTTATTTTAATATTTGCTGTAGTAAGGGTACAGCAAAGCGATTTCTGTTCGTCTATTCGATTTTAAACCTGTTTTCAATTCTGGTAGATTTATGTGTAGCTATAAAATGTCTTCGGCGTTATAAGAGGAAGGTTTTGTAACGAATGGTCCTTAAGAAACAGTCCCAAGACTGAATTACGGGAAAAACTCGCGTTACTTCAAGAACATTAGACAAAACAACTATTTCGTAATAATTTTTAAGAATAAATCTAAATAAACATACGGTGTCAGATATTACAATTGAAACTGCAAAAATTGCTTCATGGTATCTCAAAATTTGAATCCTTGCAGAAAGCTTGAATTCGTGCACAAATATTGAAAGAAATAAAAAAACAATAAATAATCAAAAGGAATTTTTAAGTTAAACATTAACTATGAATTATTGATATTCTTAGTCATATACCACTAAACTATGACAAATATAAAATTTGTAAAAACGTTGATATACTTGTTATTTTTGCGAAACACAACCCGAAACTTGTTGCCAAATATACGTTAATTAAACAGATCTGCGGGCAGTGAAAGCGTAATAACTTACATACCGCTACCCGTGAAGTTATGATCTGGAACAATTAATAACTGTTGGCAGTTCCTGTAGTCGAAACATCGTAGACCACACACGCAAGCTTACATGTAACAGGAGTTGGCCTAGGGCCCTACCTACCTCATTTTCCTGGGACTCAATTCTCCGTTCGCTAATTTTATTGGTATTTAGCATATAAATGAACCCCACAAGATTTATAAACTCTATTTCTTTCGGCTCAATATTTTCGACCTTCCTCATAACGCAAACCCTATTAATATGATAATCATATCTCAGAAATGTTTCTTATGAGAGGCGGTGCCGTGTGATATCATGCGGAAGGTGAGATAGAAGACACCCGGTCGCTAGAATGCAAATGGCCGTTTACGTTTAACCTGGGGCGAACATTGCCACAAAACCTAATGTTCTGTGACATTCTAAAATATGATTTCGATAAAAACTGACGTCAAATAAATACTTGAATCATCGTGTTACTTCACATAAATTTTAATCAATGTTTCTCCCATGCGATGGTAAGTTTTGGTGCATACGTTAGTTCACAGCAACTTTTAACTGCCTTCTCAACCGCCAAGCCAAAATACCAGAAATTTCCATTAACAATAGTAATGTCTTCTCAAATTTTTCTCGAATAAATGTGCTTGTCTACTATGACATGAATTTAGGGAAAAATCCTTGCATAAATTGGATGTAATATGGTAGTTTAGTGAGTTGGATATAAGAACAGCAACAAAAGGACGTATTCCTCACCGATTTGGGCCTTCTTATGTAATGAAAACAACGATGTATATTATATTTGGCGAAGAAAATTGGAATTTTTTGAGATATTTATTTATTATAAGCTTTGACAGCTAAATGGAATGACGAAGTATTCGGGAGGACGCATCCGAACATCTAGATTTTGGTTTTCCAAGATTTCCCCAATTCCAGGCGACTGTCGGGAAGGTGCCTTTAAAAACGCCATGGCTGAATTCCTTCCCGTTCCTCTTCCACAGTCATTTGCCGCCTCTAATGACCTCGATGTCAACGAGGCGTAACGCTATAAACAAAAAAAGCAATGATGAAATTTTTGTATCGTTAAACTAAACATCAAACTTGTATCTAATTCCTTGGAGTGTTGGTCGGTGGAAGAACTGTCATTAAGTACCGCTCTGACTTGCTTACAAAACCACGCTCGAAGATTCAGGTGAAGTCATTTCAAAAATATTATGCAGCATAAAACATCAAAATTAAAATAATAAAAAATTGTTATGGCATGATAGTTTAGTGACTTGCATTTAAGAAAAGCAACAAAAGGACACATCTCCCAATGATTTAGCTCTTTTCTTATTATGTAAACAATGATGTATGTTATACTAGAGAAAGCAGGTTGGAATGGGGAGAATATTCAAATTTACATCTTTCCATGTAAATCATATATATTAGTTCTATTCTGGTTACAGAAGGAAAAGATTGAAACGACTAGATAACGAAATTAATCCATTACGTTTCATCCGTAACAGTGTCACGATTTTCAATCTGGGTAGGAGATATATATTGTGATTCAACACATATTGTCTTTCACAGCACATTGGTACTGAAGATGAACACGAGGGCAGATAATACATGTACGAACACATTCAATTTATATACTCCTCATAAATGTCTCTTTGTTCAACTGTTATACGACTTAGATCAGAGGTATCCTACTGGATTTCCCTCAGATCAAGAGCTGTAAATAGTACTATAATTAAATCAACAACAAAACTCTCTATAGCATGTATGTATTTTGGGTCGATTTAAATAATGAAAATAAAGTTAAATTTTTTTTGTTTCGCCTACCTTCATCTGGAGTCGAGGTTACCGTATTGTATGTAGTTTGATGAGTTTAAGTTATCTGCGTGTAACTTGACGCAAATTTCTTTAGCTGAGAGACGAACGCAATAACATAAAAATAACATTCATTTACCCCACATGACCTATACTACTTCAATATCGCTTCCAAATAACAAGAAGTAAGGTTGAGTTTTAAAATTTTGACGGAATAACTGTATTATTTTTTTGAAGCTAAATCTTTCTCTTCTGCTATGAGTTTCGAATAATACGTTGAAGCAACAAAACGTAATGCAGCCATAACTGAATTAAAGATTAGACGACCCTTTCCGCAATCACCCTCTCACATATGCCTTCTGCACATACAGTGCGCGTTATTGTCATGTCGGTAATTTATACACCGTTCTTCCGATCACACAATATGATAAATGCTCTTATTGTTGGGAAAAAATGGGCACCCGGTAGTTTCCTGGTCCCGCCCTCACGTGCTGAGTAATTTATGTGACTTAGTAGAGCTGCACGTGTGTCAGTAGCCATTCCATACTGAAATCTTCTACAAAGAGAGTAAAAAGGAAAGCGAAAGTACGAGCTGACGATGAAACTTCGTTGCCTCCTTAGAATTAAGATGAATCTATGGACCGAGTTACCAGCAAACATTAATGTAATACCAGAAAACTGTCACATGTAAGTTATTCTCGAGCTCTGAGAGGGGTGTACACTGTCTGAGTATTTCAATTAATTCACTGAAAAAGTGCAGAAACCTTTAAAAAGTTTAGTAAAATTTGATTTTTTAACCGCCATATTTCTTTCAGCTGGGACATATAAATCAAAAACAAAAAAATCGGTTGAAAATAAAACTAACAAGGTTTTGAAAAATTAATTTATTATCCGATTCATTAAACTCTCTATCGAATGATATGACTTTTTGTAGAAAACATTATAAGCTCAGGTATCAGTTTTGTTGAAATAAGGTATTTAGTGTTTTACGAAGAACATGAACTCTAGAAGGACTTATATGGTATCGCCGAAAATTTTGGAAGAATTTTCGGATCTGTTGTTTAGGAGATAAAGGGATGAATTAATTATTTGATAGTTTTTCGCCAGAAACTCGTACAAGTCTTGTACCAGAAACAAAAATCTAATTATTAGAAGAGTCTGTGGGTTGCCAGGTCTCATTTTATATCATGAAGATTATATAATGAAAATTATTTCTTTAATTCTCCACAAACATTCTTTTTCTTTTTATTCCACCGATCGCGCTGGCTGAACGGTTAACGCTTTGGCTTCGCGTTCGGTAGGACGCCGGTTCGAATACCCATTCCGGCATCCATATTTTGGTTTTCTATGTTTTCCCCCGAATCTCTCCAGGCGAATGTTTCCTTCAAAAAGGCCATGGCCGAATTCCTTCCCGTTCCTTGTCTCAGTCCCATCCCTCCTCTTAATGACCTCGACGTCACACAATTTTAAAAAAAAATTTCACATTATACTTATCGTTAGTTAAGTTAGGAATAGTAAGAATTCAATTCGAATGCAAACACACAAGGCTCCGAAGTTATGAGGGTAGAAAAGAGAGACAACTGAGTGATTACATAAGTTTTCAGTTATCCATTCAGAACATACGGAACTCTAAAAATGTCTAGTTCACCAGCTCTTAAATTCAAATTTGCTACATAGCTTTACAGTCACAGAGACCAGTAATTTGATTCATGTGAATATGTCTAATTTTATTCCAAGTTTTTCTTGAGACTGACGTGAGTAAACTCTCTAAACTCTTTCATTTGCATAATCAGGATTTTAATAAACACATACGTAGGCTTACTATAATCACCTGTTGTAGTAGGTGGACGTTGTTAGCAACAACATAACTAAAGCATTAACTCATGTTCTGACAAGGTAATATTTAAACTTTTTTTTACTTATGGCTTTACGCCTCGTCGACGTCGAGGTCATTAGAGGCGGCATGGGATTGGGGACAAGGAACGGGAAAAAAATTCGGCCATGGCCTTTTGAAGGGAGCATCCTGACATTCGCCTGTAGTGATTTGGGGAAACCATGGAAAACCCATATTTGGATGTCCGGAAGGGGAATCGAACCGGTGTCCTCCCGAATGCGAGGCCAGTGCGTTAACCGCTCTCCCACCACGCTAGGTATATTTAACCTGAAAAGCTACTAGTTCTCGAAATTTCTCAGTCTCATTTTGTGTGAAACCATTCCAATGCATTGCCATTGTACTGGAAAACTTTTTAGAAAGAGGTTTGGAAATATGATAGGTTGGGAACTGATCACGAGAGTTCAATTTCAAAGAGCAAAACTTAAATATTACTGAACTACGTCATAATCATTTACCAGCAGCTGTACTTTCAACTGATGGGAAATAGTACACAGCTGCATGCGGATTTTACCAACCCAGTCGTCAGAGTCGATCTGCTGATTAAACAGCTCGATCCTCCTGACTCCAGCTATCTAAGAAGTTATGAAATAGTGAATTGAGAATATTTATGCATGTAAATTAGATTTATTCTCTCGGTTTTTCCGCTAGACAGAATTTTAAAAACAAGACTTTTCTGTCGTCTTCATCTGATTTTAACTACGTTGCTGGTACGAAATTCAGAACCATGCAATTGGAACTCTATCCAGTCATAGATAGAATCCATGTAAATTTAGTTCGTTGACAAATTTCATATACATTACGATAAAATTTTGATTCATAGGCCTACACCTTTCATCACTTTTTTAGCATTTGGCTTTACGCCTCTTTGACGTCATTAGAGGCAGGAAAGGACTGGGTTCGAGGAACGGGAAGGAAATCGGCCATGACCTTTTGACGGTAGCATCCCGGCATTCACCTGGAGTGATTTGGAGAAACCATGGAAAACCCAAATCCGGATGCCTTGACGGGGATTCGAATCCGCGTCCTCCTGAATGCGAGGCCAGAGCGTTAACCACTCACCCACCACGCTCGGTCTTTTCTTCACATTACGATTTTAGTTCATCTACCAATTCTGCTAACTAAAATGAGCATTTTGTTAGAAATAATAGTTGCGGATGATTCTTCAATACAAAAATGATGCATTTCTAACAAATTGATTAATGCTTTTGGGGTGTCTGTAGCATAAACTCTAAACAAAATTTCATGAACTTACGTATACAAATTTCTACATAAATGTGTTTGACAGCGCAATTTTTTTAATGCTTGTGATAAGTCTCTTGTTCCCGTTTCACAGCTTAGAACATTTTTTTTAACTCCCCTTGTAAAGGACAGGAATTTGCATTTCGCTGTTGTTCTGTAATACGGCACTAGTATAGGAGTTGCAATCTGTATACCGCAGGAGTATTAGGCAATGATTAAAACCTCCTTTAATATACCCACTGGAGTTTCAGTATTTTGTTTTTGATTTTCGAACAGAGGATAACCGAAGGATTATCCCCAGGTAACGCGTTATTAATTTTTAAAGTGTGATCTTTTAATCCTATTTTAGAAATCTCTCAGTTAAATTTAATCATCTTCCTAACATCGTAAACACCGAAAAAATCGCAATGTCAAGCCGATTATCGGGACCGCTTGATCACAATGTAAACCTTACTTCAAACGAATGTTTACCTCCAGCACTGCGTGTCATTAGAGTATTTTATAAAATTATATGCAATGTCGACAATGCGTTCAGATATATTAGTGCATAAAATTTATTGCGCTGTACGCGATTTAAATTATCAGGAATGGGCTAATTCTTGATCTCTGTCTTCCCTCATTTTCGTCATTCCTATCGAGAACATACAACGTATCTCTCCATCTAAAGGAATGTCACGAAAGAACTCCGATTTGAGCAGTTAACTTCCTCAAGTTTTTTGCTGACAACATTACCATATCTTTCTTTATATTAATATGATACTTTTTCAAATTTTTGAAAGTATGCGTTTTTTACGTGATATTTTATATGGCTATCGGATAGTAAGGAAAATCACGCAGTGATCTGAAGATGATAGCCGACAACAATTTTTATTGTTACTATTTTCGTTGTATTTTTGTCTCTCCTGTTAAAAGAGTGCTTTCGGCACGCGAAAAGACTCATTTACACGACAAATTAATAAGAATTCATATTCATTTCAGCATTGATTATTAATTTTAAAAATGTCTGCAAAGAATATGGTATGGAAATTAAAATTCAGAAGACAAAGTGCGTGCTATTAAATGGGGAATTAAAAATATTTGTACTCCAGATAGGTAATGAAATAAAAGAATAGGAGAAAGTTTTCAAATATCTTGGTTACCTAATGAAGGAATATACTGTGAGTACAAAAAAAGAGAGGCAATGCGATATCAGAAGGTGAAGTGATTTATACTGAACCACAGGATAATTGTAATGTTCAGACTAAAGTGACAGCAATAACGACTACAGTGATATAATGTTTCAATTAATTCAATGATCACAGCAAGATGCGAGTGTAGTAGTATTCTACAGTATGTAATCAAACTGACGTATGTTGTCTGCGGAGAAAGACTGTCTGTGCAGCAACCAATACAAACTTCATAGGGATGCCGCCTTCACCTTACAGTTCTGGTACAATTAACAAAATAGAGTTGATGAGACTACCACAGTAAGAACTTTAAACTACATACGCAAACATTTACAGAAATACAGAGTAATTTGACTGAATTGAGAGCGACTTGAGCTGAAGTATATCATTAGGGGAATTTTCGCACGAGCCACTTAGTATTATTTAAAGTTGGTGTTTCGATCGCTTTGTTCGAAACTTCTGCAAAATTTAGCAATGGAATCAAACTCGGAATAATTTATTTAAAATAGGCACATATCAACGAACGAATTCTAACTTTTTGTTGCACAGGGTGAGCTTATACTCATTCCCAAACAATTTTCAGCTTAAAATAATGCATTTTCCTTACCGTGTTTCCTTTTTCAAGCAATCAGCAAATCGGAGGGACAACCCTGATGCTTTTCTAATGGCTAGATGTACTCTGTTTCTTCCCGACAGAAATGCTGAAAACACGGCTGAGAAAAAAAACTTTGTAAACAATGTTTGCTTGATTTTCCTATACTCCAAACACAAAAAAGTATCCTGTAGTGAACTGGTTGTATTTTTACACATCATTGTGTGGTTCCGTCGAAGCTTGAGAATCAGTACTTTATTTAAGAGAACGAATTTGCAGGCAACAGCTAGTCAGAAACAATACCAAATCAACATAAATAGTAGCTATTTGTTATTTAATAAAATGACCGTGAAAAAAATCATATTAAAAAAGCTTTCTATTTGACTTTTAAATATAAGCTGATTTCGAACCAACGGTATCTGAAAATAATGGCAGTTTGAATAATATATTTTTTGGTTGTGTATGTTTTTGTTAGTTCCCTCTGGACCTCTTGTTTCCCCCCCTACAAGGCAGCGCCCTCCAGCGTCTGCGCCTCCCTCCCAGGAACTCCTTGGCGTCGCGGCCGAGGCGTCGTGGCACACCAGCTCTTATCTGGCGTCCACGCAGAACCGGCCTGAAATACGGTCTCGCACTACACGTGACACGAGCGTGCCCGCTTGAAAATTCATTATCATAATTATAATCCAGTCTCATTACTACAGGCCGCCCCTTGTTCGCTCCTAATCAACGGTCGCAGGCCAAGCCAGGCTGCGGCCGCCCGCCCGGCTACCCGGCAGCCACCCCTCTCTCTGTCTGTCTCTATCCTCTTCTCTGCTCCCTCCCCGTTTCCCTCTTTGTGCCCCGCGCCACCCCTTCCTACCCCACACCACCGCCCCCGCCCAACTAACGACCCCCGCCCCACCTCCTATCTGTTTTTTCCAATCCAGTCCAAGCGAACTCGATGAGAATACAGGACCACACATCTATTGTCTGCACACGGAGGAGGGAGTGAGGGAGGCTTTTCCATTTTTTATTTTTTATGTGTGCGTGTATGCACGTGTGTGTGAGTGTGTATGTGTGTGTGTGTGCTCGAAAAATCAGTTACGAGAACAAAAACGAATCAACCCCCGTCACAATTCTCTCGCCTTACAAACCCCCTCCCACCACTCACCCCACACTACCCTGGCCAGCCGTCCTCTTCAATCGACAAAAATATCTCGCACTTTTTTCAATTGAATTTTTAGTGTACTAGTTCTTTATATCTTTAATAGGTAAAAAAGGGGTTTTAATTTTTTACGGTAAAAAGGTTTGTATAAAAAGGGATTTTACAGAGGGTGGAAGAGGAGTGCTGGAAGGGGGTGGCGTAGGAGATACGGCAGGCAGGCAAGGCGAGAGAAGGGGTGGGCGGCTTTAGTTTGAATTCGGAGGCTGATGAATCACCAAGCTATCACTCAATTAACGTTCGATTCAGACTGGGATGAGCGGCGCATGCGTTCGGCACAAAGAGGACGTGCTGAGGTGTCGCCTGCAGGGCACTTGTTTTACTCCAATATAATGGCCGCCGATATCCTTTGAGGCCTCTGCGCCAAGACATCCAAGGAATTACCAAACTGGTCACCATCGCAAGGCAGAATTACCACTCTCTCTGGTTCTGCGCGTTTTTCTAACAGGATGAGTGAATGTGAGACTTCATATCACGATGTGATTAAACACAATTGTAACTTTTATACTGTCGAATAAAGCGATAGACATAGTTCAGAAACAGTGTAATTTTCAAATCATTACTTAAAAATGTAGTATGAGCCTTCTTGTTCTCTAGAACAGATTCGACTAAAAATATAGTATTTCAAATTCGAAGATTAACTAAGAAACCTCTGTTTAAAGTTTAATACCGTTTGTTATAAAAAGTATTATTCGTAATTTAATTTGATATATAATTTCTCTTCTGCATTCTGTTAGCTCCAAAACACATTCTAATAATCTAACAAATTCCCTTCCAACACGATCCTAAAAAAACGATACTCAGGATAGGAGAGCCTCCGAACTGCAAAACTCAAGAAACAGATCAAAGAAACAAAACATAATATTCGACGTAGAATTCTGTCCTCTTTCTGACATGTAAGTTGCAATTCAGTCTCGTAACCATTTTCTGATCGGAAGTTCACAGCAGGCTGTTTACGTGTAACACGTGAATAAACTTGCAGTAATGTCTGGGGCACTTGCACAAAAGTAGATGCGTAACACGCACAGTAAGACAACTGCCGCAATTCCAAGTCAAACATTCTCAATGAGTCAGTCTCCTTCCCTTGTTACGATGAAATCTGCTCCGATAACCTCGTCACGAATAAAGAAAGATGCAATTACTCTTTATTTTATCTTCAGCTGCAATAAAACTGAGAAGACTACAGCACTACGCATATGAAAGAATTACCTGCATATATATCTAAGTATTTAGCGTTATTCAAATTTTTTTTACTACTTTACGTCTCGTCGACGAGGCGGGATGGGACTGGAGACAAGGAACGGGAAGGAAATCGTCCATGTCCTTTATGAAGGAAGCATCCCGGCATTCGCCTGGAGTGATTTGGGGAAACCATCGAAAACCCAAATCTGGATGCCCGGACGGGGATTCGAACCAGCGTCCTCCCGAATGCGAGGCCAGAACGTTAACCGTTCACCCACCACGCTCGTTCGTTACAACAATAAATCTATCTTACCTCAGCTGCGTTTATTCAGTATTCGTAGATCCAAATGTAGATAGACATTAGTTTCCGTTGGTGTAGAGATTACGAAATGGTGCTCCGGAAAATTCTCGGCCCGATCACAGTGTTTGTGGAAGTCTGGCCACCGTCGCCTGACGCTTATACCGCCTGCCACACGCGAGCGGCTGTGAGGCCGGTAGCGTACCAGCCGCCTTGTAGGAGTCGCATTGTCCGCGCGTCACTCCACACATGCAGCCGACGCAAACAAACAGACAAACAAAAAAACAAAACGTCGCACAGGAGAGCTCTGAGCCGCGCCGAGCCGATCGTTTAATTATAAAACAACAATACAGAAAGTAATAAAAGCGGCGCGGCTTAATAAAGATTTACGGCGGGCGCTGCAGAGTATTCAGACTTGGCCGCGGCCGATACGCACCTGCGCGCCTGTCGCGCACTTGATTTCATTGTCCATCCATCTGGCTAATGAGGTGCGCCGCGCTGTAAATCAAAGCGAATCACTGAGTATTAGCTGCTTATCCGTCAAAGTGTGAGGCGCGCGCCAAGTAACGGAAACGTCACTCATGCGCGGCGGTTATCTCGCCTGTGACAACATCAGCGCGCCTCTCCTTCCTTTTTTTTTCTCCCTCTCTCTCTCTCTCTCTTTTCCCTTGCAGTCAGGTTGCAAGCAACCGGCAGGAACAAAGAGGATGGCAAATAGGCCACTGCGTCGAAGGCATATCTCACGCTTTGGACAAGCGCGCTCGCACACTCGTATCTGGAGGTTTCCTAGTTACACGAAACTAAAAGTTTGTCAAAGCTGCATTTTTGTCTGTTCATGATTATTAATGTCATTTTGCGACACATATAATATACACAGGGCAATTTCACAAATTTATTGTAGCTCTATTGTCTGACATATTGTCACACACCTTTACAGTCCTATACAAAAACTCAAAACGTTTTGCAGCCGCTTTTCTGATTTACCACTTCTATCACGATGTGTGTGAATTCATAAACAGGAGATTCAGAATCTGGTGGGTCGGTCGTGGTGGGTGTGATGATCAACAATTCCTATCATCGCCTCCACGCTCTCGCGACATAACCCCATGAGGATTTTTTGTGTCGGGTTGTGTGAAAAACTCTGTGTTTGTGCCTCCCCTGTCAACAAACTTACCAGGATTACTAGATGGTATCAACAGTGCCTTTGAAGAGATTGCTAGGAACAAATTGCACCGAGTGTGGCAAGAATTTGATTATCGAATCTATATCTGCAGAATCAGTTAAGAAACACACATAAAGTAATATATTATAATTTGTCAATAAAGTCTTGATTTTTTTCTGTAATTATGATCGCAAAGTATGATAATATGTCTACAATATATTTGTGAAATCGCTTCAGTCATTTACGCATATCAACCGTGTATATGAAAATTGTTTTATTGCTCTTAAAAATGAAAGAAGAACGTATCGTTATGTAGAAAAGGATATGAGAATGTATTTAACTTTGAAGTTTACCTGCGTTTGTAACTTCAATCGAAATTTCTTAAGTCCACAATAGTGTATATAAGGAATCAAATACCGAGTACAGATGTCGGATCAACATGTTACAGTAACAAGCACCGACCAGATTCTAAGCTTTACCACGGGAAGCAGCTGCTAGGTTCCATCGGCGCCTCAGCGTTGTCAAACATCACACGAAAACAACCAGGGCTAGAATCTCTGGAAGGGAATAAGCGGAACATCCACACCTCTCTAACGTCATTTTCTTATTTCGACAACCAGTACAGTCAAAGCACCTCAATTGCCTCAAAATAGCAGCAATGAACAATAAATCCTGCTTTAATGCTTCAAAAATCTACTTTCTGATACAACTCAATATAAGATCATAAAGTTGTAACTAAAATCTTTGTAGCGATTTTGGTGTATAAGGTTATATACATATCTTTGGACCAGAAAATGAACATTTTCAACCCTTCAGTTGAATTCAACGTTTTAAAAATAATTAATAGTTTTAAAATTAAGAACAGCTTGTTCTCATTCAAACCATACATTCTTTAGCTTAGGAATGGTGGACGTAGGAACCAGAACTATCTTTTTTGACCTAAACATCAGAGTACCAATTTCATCCCCCAGAAGCTGAGCATCCAAGGATTATCAGCTGGCGACTGAATGAGAAGGGCTGTGAAACCTCCCTAGATACCCAGCTTCATATTAAAATCCTCGACATCATCTTAATTTGAACCATGGTACCGACTGACCCAGGCGAGTGTAAACGGAACAGTCTTCTTTAATATAATCTTTTAGAAATAAACACTAAAATACATTTAAATAATCATACATATTATTTCTAAAAGGTGTTTTCCCGTGAGAAGCTTTTATCTCCCTTCATACATAACCGAAATCGATAAACGAGGTATCACATTAAAGATTAAGGCCTCCACTCAGGCAACATTATAAATTAAGAACGAACTTGAAGGACAAAAGTAATAACCGCTAAGCCGCACGAATGAGATAGTTCAGAGTGAAACCGCTAGACAGCAGCACACATCACAGAGGTATTACTAAACTGCTTCACTGGCGTTGCCTTTTGTTACGTACGTATTATACTAAAAGAATTAAAAATTGCTGCAAGTGAGGCGATTCTATTACAAACCACCAGCCTTACTTTTAATCCTATTTGCGAAATTTTCGCACGGGTCATCTATTTAATGTTAACTTAAAACCAATGCAATAAAATAAATAGAAGATTTAAGAAAAGGATAACCATTGAACAATTATTATTATATAAACTACTGATAAATTAATTGCTTTATGTAATTAATTATCAACAAACGCCCATGTGAAAAAAGTAAGTTACAAGTAGCATCTATCTATGATCCAATTATTCTTAATCGTATAAGCTAGAAAATGAGAATACTTCAATATAACTTCAGGGTGGTGCAGAGGAAACGCATGTTTTTCAATATTGAATTACTGGGACACAATGGGTTGAAAATAATAAAAACAAGTATGATATAATAGGTTTTTTAATGCAGTTTTTGAAATTACATACCATATTTAGGTTCGGAAAATAATGTCTTTGAGATGACGTGCTTCTTGCTGGATACAAATTTGGATCCTCTTCTGAAAATTACGGACGGCTCTCTCCAACATTTCATTCGGCACGGCTTCAATTTCCTGACGAATGGAATTCTTAAGGTCATCGAGTGTGCGAGGCTTGTTGATGTACACTTTTGATTTCAAATATCCCCACAAAAAGAAGTCACATATCGACAGGTCGGGTGAGCGAGGGGGCCAGTGAACATCACCAAATCTCGAAATCACATGTCCTGGGAACATTTGTTGAACCACTGCCATGGATGCTCTCCCCGTGTGAGCTGTGGTACCATCCTGCTGAAACCAAATGTCTCTCATGTTCACTTGACGCCTTTCAGGTTCTGGACGAAGGAAGTTGTTTAACATTTCAACGTAGCGAGCTGATGTAACAGTAACTGCAATTCCTTCCTCTTCAAAAAAATAGGGTCCAACAATCCCCAACTTTGAAATGCAGCACCACACTGTTACCTTTAAACTGTGCAGAGGTCTTTGGTGTAATTCTTGTGGGTACTCCGATGCCCAATACCGACAGTTTTGAACATTGACGTAACCGTCAAGATGAAAATGCGCTTCATCACTCATGAAGACTGTAGCATCTGGATCTTCCGTAAACATTTCATCCATTATGCGACAAAACTCTCTGCGCTGTACAAAATCCCCTACATTAAGCTGCTGGACGATCATTATTTTGTACGGATGGAACTTGAGGTCATCATGTAAGATGCGGTGAAGCGAACGACGTGACATACCCATTTTCGATTCTCTCCCCACTCACAACTGAATTCATTCCCAAATATCTTATTCCGGTTTTACCTACTCCATTTTCCACTAGGCGAACAATGTCGAAAAAAAGTCTACTTTTTTCATACAAAAGGATGTAATTAAAAAAATCAGCTTATTATTTAATTTACAATAAGAGTGAAAAGTAAAGCTATTTGTGTACCACTGTACAGCCCTTTTCTCCTAGCTGTCATATTAAGAATATGTAAATTTTTAATAACGGAAAGATCCACCTGTTAACCTATTACTAATCTGCTACCCTGTACAAGATTGACATTTCGTCAAAAAACAGGGCCAACCTCAGCTTAAATGTGGGACCCCATTTAATGGCGATGTCAAGAATACTCGTCACTTTATCCGCAGGTCCACAGAATCAACATGGTCGTTTGTGTACAGTTGACGCTGTGGGCTATTCTTCTTTTGTTTAGCCGGAACCTCATTCAGACCGCAGCACAGTGAAAAAACAAATGACAATCGCACAGATTTGTAGAGCTATTTTTTCAGCAGTGGAAGCTTCGTTTATTTGTAACATCTGCTCGTTTGCGACGTATGTACGCACTTGGAAAGGCTTTCACTACAGAAGTGTTAATATGAATATGTGTAAAACTGGATGAAACATTGCACCCCGGGCCTGTTGAACTATAAAAGCTATTCTCATGTAAAATAACGGGGTGAGTGGAAGCTCACGGGCGTAGCACAGGTATTTACTGGCACATCTCGTATCTCGAAGACCTTGTTCCTGTCTCTGGTCAAAGTAATTTAATTCCAAGATTTTTTCAGAAAAGTTTCATTTTAGGTCTTAGCAGTAGATCATCGCAACAAATACATTTTCCAAATATTTGTCTCCGGTTTATTTGATAAACCCATTCCTTAAATGTAAAGACACGATTTAATTCTTGTTGGTATAACATAGCTAATCAATTTCAACAAAGACTGTTGGACAGATCATTGCACACTTCCGGTTTCTGAGAATGTTTTATTAGTTATAACTTTCCTTTCATTTCAAATTTATTTACGTTTTTCTGTACGAGAGAAATCCTGTATTAGTCCCAGCAAGTATCCGTTAATGGTGAGCATTACGGCACGGAGTGATTTGGACCGTAAACACTTGCCAAACTGTGGTACTCGTAGTTCATCGCCAGGCAAAATTACTTTTATAAAAGCAGCAGTAACAGAAATTTATCTTGCTGGAAGTAACCACTTGTTGATAGAAGTGGTGTATACGTTGGTGAATATGCCAAGCATCACTAAAATACAAGCTGTTGTTTTCACTAGTTCGACAATATAAAAATCCTCATAGCGACTTTTAAAGGAACAAAAGTGTATTCATTTAAGTATAAATTATATAAAGTAATGTGATATTCTATAAATTTGCTATGCGATCTCTTGTTGTAAATCTGGACTTTTAAATTAAATTACATATCACACCGAAGACTTCTCAACTATCACTAATCATGCGAAAAGTAAATCGTTAACAATAATAATAATTTCGTATGACGGTGTTGGCCGGGATATCCCCGAAGTGGTCATAACCGAGCAATCCTGCATTTTAATGTGGAATCCGTACCGCGGAAGCATTTTGGCGTACTTCACATTACACAGCAAGCTGTCGGATGTGAAGGTCCTTTGAAAATCCCAGCCGAAACAAAGATTCGAACAGGGGACCTGTTGATTTGCAGTCAGACGTCTTAACCAGTGAGCCACTCAGCAAATCAATTAAAACTTGAACAGATAACCTGTAAAATCAAAAATGGAACTGTTAACAATCATTGATGGTGCCTTGCATTTAATTAAGTAACTTGTAACATCGGCTTAGGTGATTGGGAAAAACCGAACGAAATCAGTAATCAGAACGGGAATACAAATGACCCGAGATTTGAACTAAAGACTATTTTAGTACTATCGACCACACTGGTGAGTATTAATATTTAGTAACAGTTTAAAACAAACTTCTTGGTACAGCTAACCATATTATTTTGCCTTTAGTTATCGTAATGAACAACATACAAAACATTGCCTGAAGCACATCTTACCTACACTAATACAACGTTTTAGCCACAAAGTGCAAACCAAAGTAAACTGACGAATTTTTTTCATTTCGATTTTTTCCTTTAATTCTTATTGTTTGATAGAAACTGCGATGATTGGAGTATTCGCTAAAAGAGGAAGCTGTCCGATTTGGTATATTACAAAATTCAGATACAACATTTTATTCGTTGACGCAATATCAGGGTACATTTCTGATGACTGTCAGTAATCAGCAGTATCTGCTGGGGCGAGGGGGGCTGTGGAATGGTTCCGTTTTCAGGTTCCCCCGACTCCCCCAGTCGATCGCACCCTGCGTCATGGACACGGCAGTGACATTAAACCCTTCTTGTGTCGCGGCCAGAATAAACCCGTGTGCTCCCCCCCTCCAGAGGTTTGTTCCGCTATATATATCGCTACCTCACCCACACCCCGCGGCCATAATTTATTAGAAATGGATAACATTACGCAGAAAAGGGCCAACTACAAAAATATGTAAATGCGTCTGCGCATTTTTGCCCCGGTGGACGGGCAGTCGTAAATTTTGTGGGGAGAGAAGGCTCTTGACGCCGCTTGCCGATCTGTACATGCTTAAATCATGCAATGGGCTGCGCCACTTTCTGCCCCCCCACTGTAATAAACTATATAGCGCTCGGCCACACACACAGACGGACATCGGCAGGGATCACGGGATTCTGTTGCTTCCATATATCCCCGGTGCGAAAATATGATTTAGCACGCGGGCGCTTCCCTCAACTCGAGGGCGCGCGCGCCATTTTTTATCGTCCGCCTCCCTCCCTCCGGGTACGGCACTCGTTACAGTAAACCTTCGCAAACTACGAGTAGCTCCAAACATTATTCATGCAATGACTCCCTCTATAATTTTTAGCCGTAAAATAAATCATCATTATTGCACGGTGGAGGGGAGCCGCGCTGGTCGAGCGCGTGCCGTCATTAGAAGTCTGCGCCGGCAAGATCTGCCCGGTGCTGCCTGCTGGCTCGCATGAATCCTCATTAGTCGGCAGATATCGCAACACCCGAGACGGGTCGCAGCTGGCCTGCACCTACTCGCTGCTCCGAATATTAATTTCAGGCAAATCCTTAACGACCGCGCGGGGCCACGTCACAGTCCTACAACCGGCGACGTGTGAGAAACTGTCAGTTTTACGATCGGAAAGTATTTTATAACAGAATTAGCTTTGGTGCTCAATGTGTGTACCAGGTACTATCCGTGTTGTGTCAGAAGTGGTGGACGTAATATATGGTCTTACTGTTCCCAACGTCGCAATTTCCATGTTCACTAAAACCGGTGGGAGGGACCAGCAAGTGCGAAACTGCTGAGCTCATGGGATGAGAATAAATGAACGGAGAGGTGACAAACACGTAGATATCTTCGTGTCACTATTTTAGCTGTCAGCTAAGAACGTTCTCCGGGTCAACTCATAAAATTTTGAGATAGAATTTAAAATTAATCGAAAAACTTGGATCACAGAGGAAATTTTGAAACTGATGGATCAGAGAAGAAAGCACAAAAATGCACAGAATGAAGCATGAAGAGAGCAATACAGGCAGATTAAAAATCAAATAAACAGGAAATGCAAAAAACCAAAGCAAAAATGGCTACAAGAAAAGAGTGAAGAAGTAGAAAAGGAAATGGTCGTAGGTAAAGTAGAAGTTGCATACAGGAAGATCAAACAAAATTTTGGAGAAATGAAGAAACGAGGTGTAAACATTAAAGCTGCCTATGGGAAACCTCTTTTAAGCTCAGACGATAGAGCTAACCGATGGAAGGATTACACTGAGAAACTTTATGATGGGGACGTCTTGAACAATGTCGTCATTGACGATTTAAAAGATCGTGTTTTGATGACAGAATTTAATATAGCTCTGAATGACTTGAAAGCAAATAAGGCAGTTGTACAAGTAATTGATTAGATCCCTGCAGAATTTCTTAAATCCGTAGGAGAAAAAGGAATCGAAAATTATTCAAGCTGATATCAAAAAGTTAAGAAACAGGAGAAATTCCAACTGATTTTAATAAAAAATATCATCTTCACACTCCCGAAGAAAGCCCAGCCCGAAAAATGTGAGAATTATCGCACCATTAGTCCAACATCACATGCTTCAAAATTACTGAACAGAATAATATACAGAAGAATGGAAAGCGTAGTAGAAGAAATAGTAGGTGAAGATCAGTTTGGGTTTAGGAAAAATTGTGGTACGAGGGAAGCAATTATGGCTTTAATATTAATACTTGAATGGCGGATAAAGAAAAACAAAGATACTTTTTTGGCGTTTGTTGATTTAGAAAAAGGTTTTGATGATGTTAGGTGAGACAAAATGTTCAAAATTTTAAAGAAATCTGGTCTATAATATCGAAATAGAAGAATACTTTATAAACTATATAAAAATCAAGTAGCTATAATAAAGTAGAGAACCATGAGAGACATGCATCAGTTAAAAAGGGTGTGAGACAAGGTTGTAGTCTATCCCCGTTAATATTCAATTGTATGTTAAAGAAGCAATAAAGGAAATAAAAGAAAAATTTTATGTGTTGAGGGAGAAAAAAATCAGTATTCCTGATGACATTGTCTTGTTAGCAAAACGAGCTGAGTATATTAAGAAGTTACTGGGTATCATGAAAAAAATACTGAAGGATAATTTTTGACTGAATATAAATCTAAGCGAGACTAAAGTGATGAAATGTAGCAGAAATGATACCAATCACAGTAGATTAAATATAAAAATAGGATTGGATGCAATAGAAGAAGTAAGTGAAATCTGGTGAATTCTGCTACTCGGGAAGCAAAATTACAACCGATGGACGAAGCAAGAATAATGTTAAAAGCAGAATAGCCTATAGCACTAGCAAAAATTGTCTTCATGAAAAAGAGAAATCTTTTAGCTTCAAATATTGATCTAGGAATTAGCAAGAACTTTTTAAAACTCTAATTCTGGAGCGCAGCACTTTATGGTAGTGAAACATGGACTTAAGGAATAGGATGATTTGATTAAAAATATCATAACACTAATTTCCGACTATGACTTAGTAAGAATATTGTTTACTTGCCTCCCTCCTGTTACTTCCTGTATTCCGTACCTAGTGATATGGTAACAATATTTCTATACCTAAAACTATTTATTCCTTAAGTAACAACTAAACGTCAATCGAGTTGTATAGAATGTTTTTTGAAAACAGTTGCGACGTTTAGTTGCCTCCATCCTGGATGTGGGAAACACAGTTATCGAAAGCCCAAGACTTACCAGCTAATTAACGATGATCGCGATATTAAATCAGTTATTCGTATTCATAGCACTAACAGTTTACCTAAAGAACAGATATTTCACTCGCATTACAATTCAGACAACAGTAATCGAAAACATTTCACACTCTCTGAAAAATTTTGCAATTGTAATTTATGTGACAGGTTCCTAGAGAATTTTAAGTTATATGCCGTAAAGCAGAGCAAACCGTAAACATTGGTCCGCAAAATGTGTAGGTACAAGATTTATTCATCATGATGTTACAAACTTTCGGGGATTATGGAGAAGGGCAAGTGTTTCAGTCAGAGTTAAGGAATCCTACTACGGAAAAGGCTGAATCGCCAAAAATAAGCAAACATCGTTTTGGAATACCTAAGCTACACTTAGATCAAAACCCGAAGGTTGATTGGACCCTACGAAAGGAGGCACACTGTGGTGATCACATTCGTCACAACGTGTTTTATTGCACGGGTCAATAATGTTAAAGGCAAAGGTTTACGCGAATGAATATGAATATTTCCAGAGATCGTACTCGTTAACGTCAGAACTACTTGGCGCCGGGTACTATGCGCTCCCAACAATAGAGCGGTGTTGGACCAAGTGGATAACTTGTGTTCAGGGAAGACGCCCGCAACAAGTAGGGGCCCTGAGAGGAAAAGTTCGTCTTAGGTTAAGGCGGTAAGACAGGTAGGCTAGAGAAAATGGGGTGCTATATAAACAGAACGCCAGATACGAATTTTGAACAAAGCATCCAGGACGCAAGGAATTATTGCACGCTTTGTCTTTTCGAATCTCTTCTGTTCACGTGTCTGTGATAGAGAGGGGTGGTCACCTACAGGACGAGGCGACACAAGAGCGAAAAGGGAAGCGGACATGTTGGTGCAGGACTCCAAGGAGGGAACACGTGACAAGAAACGCTTTAAATCTACAAAAAAAAAAAAAAAAAAAAAAAAAAAAAAAAAAACTGCTTTAGCTTATAAAATAAAAGTGAGATATTTGCGAAATTAGTTCCTCTCCTTAAATATTAATCTTCTTCCATGTTTCCAAAACATTTGTTTCATAATCACGGTAACTCACTGTACAACTTGTTATTACTGTTAATTTTTGTCTGGCATACGTAAATTACAAGTTGCGTCTAAATTTGCCAAATTTTAATACAATTAGTAAATAAGTGAACAGTAACAAAACTGAGAGCATAAGAAAGCTTGTAATATCCTAGCCAGTGTGTTTAAAAAATCTAAAGGAGACATAGTACGAAGAAACATCACGCTAAAGACATTCGTACCTATCCGGTACCATTGAAATGCGCTGAAAAGTCAAAATTTTGCTGTGTCATAATGCTTCCTGTACAGTGTGGTAGGGCGGTTTGGCAATGTTGTAGTCAGTGTTGCCAACATAGCAGTTTCTGTTTCGTGGATATGATGCAAAATAATCATTTGAGATTATGTCACAAATATGCAGCAGGTTGGCTGTGTGACGCCATAAAAAGAAATTGACGTTAGTGCAGTGTTTAGGGCAAGGTGTGAGGAGTTCCGGGGCTGTGTCGGTGACACGCGACAAGGACGCGCTGGTTGCAGCGTGGACAGGCGACAAGCGCCGCGCCAGCCCTCACCTGGACACTCCACTCCACATGACATAGCGTCTGCAATTATGGCTGTGTCCGCCCACCCTCCAGCCGGCCTCATTATTAATTTTGGCGACGAGGAGAGCGGGCCAACCCAAATCTGACACGTGTCAATGTGCGTGCGCGCGTGGTGTGCACGACGCGTGCTGTTTGCCTGCGACGTGAAGGACGACCGACACGGCTGCGCATGTCCCGACACATAGCTCAGAGAAACCAAACCTATCTTCACGCTGAACCCACCTCCTGTTGCAGATAACATTCTTAAGTGTAGAGTAATTTTGTGCCCATTTGAATGCACCCGCTTCAAAGGTCTGTCGCAGAAGTGGAAGTATTTTTAGGGTTACGTACCAAAAAGGAAACGGACCCTTACTGATATCTCTCCGCTGTATGTCACAGTTCTCTAGCACCTAAATGGAATAAATTCCACATCCCACATTTACATATGTTATGCGTTTCGTTGATTCAAAACCCAGTATTTCATAAATTTACGATATATGCTTTTCCATACATGTATACGGGTACGAAAATTGTTTTCTGTTTTTCTTCCCGTAACTTGGGGGCATACATGTCGAGAGCTCAACAAAACAGGTGACTCCACCTTTTTTTAAAAAAATCACTTTAATATAAAGACATGCGGTAAGTTCTAAGTTTAGGGCTGTTTTTCTTACCAGAACCACCACATTGTTGTCTGCCTTACGAGATATTGCATGACTTATTAAGATATGAGACTTAGCTGTACGCACTGACCTCTTACTTTGTTTATAGTCTCTATATAAACTGACTGAATTCCCATGTATTTCGTTTAAGGGGGTAGGTACACCTAACACATACAAATATTTGATAAAGTTGAGATGTCATTTTCTCCAAATCTATTTAAATTTGAGGGTTCAAATTTCATAGCTCCATAGAACTGTTATAGCTAGATATAAAAATTGATTTTTAAAATAAAAATATTGTTTAACAATAGGATAATGTACCATCCAAATTGACAGTGAAAAATATGTCGTTGTGAAGGGTTTTAAAGACAGAAGGCATAGTATTTGAAATTTTTCAGAAATGTTCTTTTAATATTGTAAACTAATATCAAGGCAACAACTTGAACCTATAATATAACATATTTAACTTTATATTTTTTATTAATAAATTTTTTTGTCAAGAAATTAAAATTTTTGCTTTTTTTTGCTTAAATATAAAGGCATATTTTTCATTTGGGAAAAGCTGCATAAACAATAATGGTTCAGACTGTAGTACTTAGTATGTAGAACATGTCCTGCAAATTTGAAAAATATATATGCATATGGAAAAAAGTTATCTTTAAAACCATTTGATGAATTGCCGTTTTGAGATATTTAAGGTTAAAGATTTGGATCACCTTCAAGTGCAGTAAGATTTAAATGGCTGTCAATCGTGCAGGGCATTGCTTAATCACACATAATTCCCACACCGTTAAAGATATTGATATAATTTTTTCACTAAAATGAAGCCAAAACTATAAACTATTTCTGTGAATAATAAAAAAAAACATTTTTTTTTTTTTGAAACCCGATAAGTGTACCTACCCCCTTAACATATTAGATCTTTAAAATGCAGACAGACATCATTAGCCTTCCCGTTTTTATTTCATGTTTGCTTGCACAGAGTGTGAAATAAAATGTTACAACAACCGGAGGATGTTACATGAGATCGTTGGAAGGCGAGCAGAAAAAATGGATCAAACATTCCCCAAATGTTGGAAATACGCGAAAATAACTTTTATAAAGCACTGGTAAAAGTCATTTGCGTTTAACTATTCCCTCTAACCATAATACAAAATGACATAGATTTATTTTCGTATGAATTATTAATGGATTCTGGTTAAAATCCTCAGTAATGAATATCGAAATCTACGATTTTATGGTTAGTGTCTAGCTTTTAAGAAATATGCTGCAAAATTCGTCAAAACAAAGTAAAAGAGTAAAAAGTTTTAAAAATTCTTTTTAATACCAGTTTTACAGTACATCTATTTTACAGCTATAATAAAATATCAATGGCGTAAAAGTCTTAAGGCGTAAATATTTTCGAAAATTATGCTTGAGACATTACTAATAAACTGCAGAAAGGAATCAACTGTTTTGAAATGTTTAATTTTTCACCGTAGGTCTGTTTCGTGTGAATGATTAGCAAAATCGATACGACTTATACCATTTTAAGACAAGCTGTATCAACGAAACACTCCTAAGATTGATTTAAAGCACAAAAAACCTCAAATATCTTCTTAATGAAGAATCGGTTGCTGACAAATACACATTAATAGAAATTTCTGTGGTGATAAAAAAGAAAAAGAATGGGGTATTTGCTGTTTACCGGAGTAAAAGAATGAAGATGAGGTTCGTGGAGGAAAACTAAATTCATATTCAAAGTTCAGAGGCGAGCATAGAGGATTCTTATCGGTAGGGACTTAAATTAGCCAATGTTGACTTGGAAGGGAATGGGATTAATAACACAAGGTAACAAAGATTAAAGAAAGAAGGATTTACACAAGTGGTAGAGCAGAACACAAGGAGACCAGGCATGTGGTATATCTCCCTAATAAAGCCAGATGATACCCTTGTGTGGTTTCAAGTAAACGGAGGAATAAGTAGTCACGCATCAGCTCTGATGAATACTAGAGTTTTCAGTAAACCAGTGTGCAAAATGAAGGAGACCAGGCATGTGGTATATCTCCCTAATAAAGCCAGATGATACACTTGTGTGGTTTCAAGTAAACGGAGGAATAAGTAGTCACGCATCAGCTCTGATGAATACTGGAGTTTTCAGTAAACCAGTGTGCAAAATGAAGGTGCAGGGAGCAGGGAAGTGGGAAAGACTTGAAACACCTAAACAAGAAAATAATTGCACCAAAGAAGGAAACTAAATATAGGTTTACGAAAATATTATAGATTCAGGCCGACGTTGAACGAATCACCTAAAAATTTCTGTGGTTATGGCTATGGTAGCAAACAGAGGCGAAGGGAAGGTATAAAGACAAATTGTAGATAAGGATGGAAAAGAAGTTGCTGAGGATTTAAAAAGGAAAAAATATTAAATAACTGGTTTAATTCAGCGAATTAAAAGCTATCGTTCAGGGATGGAAGGGTGTAAATTGGAGAAGGAGCTTCTCCACGCAAGTGCAAATGAGCAGACTAAAGAAATTAAAATATTTCCTGAGCTTATTATGAAGGAACTGAGAAAGCTAAAAAATCGCAAGGGGTCAGACATGCGGAATCTACATTAAACTTTAATATAATTTAGATTGAGTTTGAAGCTTTGCTGCTAACCAGAGTACTGGAAAAGTGGGATAAAGAAGGGGCAACAAATAGTATTGAAAATAACAGGCGAAGAAGTTGGGCATCAATGATAGGTAAATTGATGGAGGAGTTGATATCCAGTCACATCAGAAATGTGTTAGGAAAGAAACTGGTTTGAATATCGGAAACATGGCTTTAGGCAAGGATAATCATATGATTCTCAGTTAGTGGGCTTGTACAACATATTTCGGAAGATAGAAAGTTGCAGGAACTTTTTAAAAAAAGTGTAAATATATTGGCAAATATTTTGATAGGTAGTTTTGCAGGACACATTGGACAGATGATTGGAAGAGGCTTCAAAATCCTTCATTTACTGAAGGGAATGATGTACCAGAAAGATGAGGAACTGTTTTACAAAACAGACCGTTCCTTGAATATGGTGGTGGTAGTATGGGACACGCATTTTGGGTATCAAATACAGGATTGTAGAGGGGGCAAGGCAGGGCAGCTAGATTCGTTTGTGAATATACTGAAGAATACAATGAGTAACTGATACGAAATTGAAACTGGATTGGGCGCAGCTAGAATACGAGGAAGATAAATAAAGTGCAAGAGGTATATTGGTGATGAAGCTTGGAAAGATATTGGTAGAATAATTAGAAGCAGGTGCATGCAATGGGAAGATGACCGTGAGGGCCCTCGATTTCAATCATATGGGACAGGGAATATTTTGTTTTGTACTCGTACTCAAGGAAGTCAAGGATTGGGAGGTGCTGAATGAGTTATCAAAAACACTGAAGGAATTTAAAATTCATAAAGGCCAAAAGTAGGTGGAAGGAGAAATATCACTCAACGAATTTTATTTAAAAAAGAAATACCAAAATAAAAAATAAAAAACTGGAAAATAATCCTGAAAGTGATCGCCACCGGAGCATGTTCTCCATCGAAATTAAATTGAATACGTTATAGTATTTCAGTGTCCTAGATGAAACAAATATTCTGGTGAGTAAAACAACAGTAAAATTGTAATAGCACAATTATCATATCACATAGTTGCAATAAAACAAAAAGCGAAAGAATATAGATAAAGATAAATCCCTTTCACCGTATGAAGAAATAAGCCACCAAAAATTTAAGGAATGTGTTAAGTTAAATATTTGTGATATCATTACCAAAAATTATTTGTGTCGCAATGAACTCATGAGTGGAAGACTAAACTGGATGTATCTCAAAAGTGGCCAAAACTAAAACTAATAATTTAAAAAGGAGATTATTTTTTAAAGGAACTACTTAAATTCTTCTTCCAGTAACGTTATGCCTTAAGGATATATTTTTGAAACTGCACTAGCTCGCAGCTGGTCATAAAATTGAAATCAGAAACATTTTGAAAAGGATAGGTAGGACATAGGTATGAATCTTTTTCTACTACACAATCGCTACCTGAAAGTTTTAGTATTAGAGTATATCCGTTTTTCTCAAGCTGCATCTAAATTATCGTATTTAATTTTTTTAACTATTAGATTAAGAATACTTCTGATACTTTCGGTATAAATAACTTTTATATCCGTTTTATTTTTGAGCCATCTTCATAATGCATTCGACATATGCAACTGCAAATTTTGTGTTCTGTAAACGCATTTCCGTGACATTATTCCGGATTTATATTTATTTATTTCACTGTATTAAAACGTTAAGCTGTATTACTCTTTTGAATGGATTTCTAAATTAACTTACCAACTATTTCATAAAGTCTGTTTGTCTTGAATGCAGTAATCTAGAACGAAACACATTATTTCAAAAAACAAGCTTTACTGACTGCGCGTGATTTTTGCAACCAATAAATCTACGCGATGAATGTACATATAACTTATGCCTTTTAGGCCATTAGAGAGATGGTTTGATATTATCCTCCATATCTTTCTACCCTACCCTGCTTGACATCTCTAAATTTACAGTTCGTATTAAGTAAGAAATAGAAATTCCCAATGGATTGAAAAACTCGCTCAAGTACCAAAGAATTCACATATCTGTAAGAAAATAGAAATCTGTTGTCTCACTACACAGCATCGAAAATATAAAGATGTCTAGTGGAATTAGAATGAAGGACCGAGACCCGATATGTGAAGGAAAGAAGCCCAGTATTGGAGGATAAATTGGCTGGCATGCGTTCGAAACTACATCTCCAAGAGGAATAACGGAGGGAGCCTATTTCCGGGAATGACAGGAGGGGACATCTCAAGACGGGGGTTGCTGGACATCTCGGCAAACAGATTGAGTGCTTTGCATGCGGATCGGGGACCGAATTTCTGCTGTCCATCCAACTTTCCACCCACCACAGCTGTGAGATGTAGCAACAAAATAACCCACACAATCTTAGCGAGTGAATCCTGTTCTCAACAATTTGTTATTCACCATTTCTTCTATACATGTTCTTAAATTTTTCCATTCACTATCTACAGCGTATCACATTCGATTCGATGTGTATTCTAAACCTGGTAAGGATTTTGCAGTTCCTTTCACTTCTGAAAGAAGATCAAAATTACAGTGATGTTTTTAAACAAATTACATTCGACTACAAGCTTGTGAGATACAACACTGGAACTCAACCCGCTGACCCACGAAGTTCAAAATTAAAGAACGAGCATAATTTGGTTCTATTGTTTCGAAAACACATAATTGAATAACATATTCATGTTCCTCCCGTTGCACAGTATTCAACGTTAATCTACGTCCACTGATTGTTGTTATCAGGCCTTGTATAAACACAAATACAACATACACTTCCAAAGTTTAAAACCATTAAAAATAAACGAAAAGCAGGTTGCTGATGGTGTTTGAAACCAGTATATTTAAATTGTGTTTTTTGTGGGTCAGAGCTGTTTTGATTGTATCCTGCATATTTTCCTAACCATTTCTTGCTTCATATCTCAGTGGGCTTTGTCTATTTCTGCATTGCGGCATATCACAAAAACATTTTAATAAGTTTTTCACGGATTGAAAGCTTACGAGCTAACTAAAACTCTACGGTATGTTTTAAGACTCTACTTGACCTAGCATTGAAGTAATAAATGACAATAAGTTCTTAACCTCAGCCAAGATATGCACAAAAGATTCTTAACGCAATTCACTGGTTGCACACCGCATCAAAAATTCTTATTACAATTCAAGGTTTGCGCACCGCATCAAAGATGATCTATAATCAGGAAACAAATTAATCAGATTAAACTTCTGTTTTTCGTGAGAATGGACTTTCGAAGATTTCTCTGCAATCTTTAAATATTTTCACTGACTTTTTCTCTCTTTCTGTATTTGATGATTTTAACAGTTTTAAATTCTGGCAGCAGTTTAAAGGTCCTGCTATGATGGTCGAAAATGTTCGCCTTAAAATTGTACTTTTGGTAAAGATAACAATACAAATCACGTTAGTGAAACGTTTACTCGGTTCGTGGTGTGATGGAATGCGCCACTTCGCGAAATTGTTGCTTTTTCTTTACGTCTGTGAAATGTTAAGCACCAGACGATATTTGACAAATCAAATAATTAATATTTCTTTACCTCTACAATTCTTCCTTTTGACTATTCTCTTCATTGCCAAGTTAAATAATCACACCTATCGTAAAATTTGACACACCGTACTGTCTGTTCTTATGTGAGTTTCACCAACTCCTTTCCTTTACATACACTTTTAGAAGAAAAAAATCCTAGACTTATCGCATTATACTCATTGTTTGTCCCTCAACAATCGTGCTACAGTGATATTTTTCATTATTTACTTGATTGCTTCTAGTACTAGTCGAATATTAAGAGGGTATTGTATTGTTGCCTCAATCTTTATTGAAAGATTTTTTAACCTCTTGCCTCATCTAATATACTGTTTTTTCCGACCACCATAAATGCATCGTTTCTCTTCATCCTTCACTCCATTATTAATTCTATCAGCAGGACTTCTCCTACTGTATCCTGCAGTTTTCAAACCTAAGCGTTCCTTTTGACATGTCTTCTGCTTGATTTCTATTACTCTGGATATTATTCTAGAAATGATGTTGAAGCATGTGATTCCAAAATATCAAACTGCACTTTCTTTGGAAATGAGAATATGGCACGGTTGTTAAAATCCGTTGAAATATCTTCCGTTTCGTTATTTTTTTATATCAGTTTGATTAATTCCTCCTTTTCAAACAGAATTTGGCAGTTCTGTGTGATATTATCAACAGTTAAAACCTTTCTTGGGTGTAAGTATTTATAAATTCCGTCGTATTTTGTCTTTGAAAAAGGGTCTCCAACATCTCTTTTTTTCATTCTCAAATTTAGTCACAAAATAGAAATATGTCTTTGTTGTATGTTTATACAAAGAAACACAATTTTAAATGGTTAATGGTTTAGCATAAACTAAAACATTAATTTAGGAGAAGGGGAGAGTTTCGACTTCAATAAAGCTCCAATATACGGATTTCACAAATTTTCTATTCCTTGTTTACTATAACTTTTAGTGTTTGGTTTATATACAGTTGCAAAATACTTTAAACTTATACGTCCTTTGCAAGATCGGTAAACTGAAAAAATGTATATTTTATTAACAATTCATACTTGTGAGCCGAAACTCGTACACTTTGTACCGAGGCTTTCTTACAACAACAAAATAAAAACCGGTTATACGATAGTCTATGTTAACTGATGAATTAAAAGAATTGAAAAGCATTCAAAAAATGGTAGAAACGAAAGTCACTAAATATTTGTGTCACTAAGAAAGATTTCAGTCCTTCATCCAGTTCTTCGTATGGTATTCCAATGATTCATTTATCGTTTATTCACTAACTATCTGCCGTTTAATTGCGAGTTAAATTTTAATTATTTGTTATACATGTGCACCACTAAACGATTTATTCAGTGGTGTTCTCGTACGACGTACAGTACATTCAAGAAAAGTGTAGTAAGAACAAAGAGAAAAGCTTCATCCAAAATAACCCAAAAATTAGATCGATCTAAATTGATTATAATCAAAGTATTTTCACTCGTACAGATTGTGTTATCAGATCTTACTAACCAAATACAGATAGATGTGGTAATTCTAGTCAGACTGTATAAAACCTGAATTCAATGAGCAAAACGGAGTCCAAGCAAGGGGTGCGATGTGACCTTGACGGCCGGCGGGCGGAAGAAAGAAAGAAAGAAGGGAGGGAAGGACGCCTCCCCTCGGTGAGGCGTGTTGCAGTCAAGACGGAGCGGAGGGGCGCTGCCCCTGGCGAGCCTGCAACCCAGCCGCCGACCGTCGTCCACTCCGAGATCAATAAACGACTCGACTCGACTGCCTCCAGTCGAGTGGCCGATTCTCGGCACAATATTAGGGGCCAGCCGGCCGGCTCCGGGCAGCGCTACTTGTTGGCCGGCTCGAACTGCCCGCTCGGCCAGCTCCGGTACAGAACCCGGCTCTTCCAGGCCCTAACTGGGCTCAGTCAATACGATCTTCTCCATATTATCACACTTTTTTTTCGTTGCTATACGATTAGAATTACAAGTTCGCTGGTCAACAAAACAGAAGCATCTCCCACTTGATCGTTAGTTATCCTGCTGTCTCAAGTAGATATTTAAAGATACATATTTTAAGAAATCTTATCTTTCGGGATGTCAGTTTCTAGCAGACGTCAGAGGAAACTCAACTATCTCAAACTTTAGCAGCCATAATAACTGTACAGTACATTATACATTGAACTGATGCATTCAAAGGAACTACATCACTGAAAATTATAGACGTCATGAGATGTGTTTCTGAAATACCCATAATAATTTTAATTGCTCATGTCAGAAACTACGTAAACGTAAATCGGTGACGTGTTGCTGCAGTAATCACTTCGACTTACCATTTCACCTGATGAAGGCAGCGGAGGTAGCTGTCGAAACGTCATACACGACAGAACGGAACTGGCAGGACACCTGAGATGAGTTTTTAGCAGCTGTACTCCGGGAAACAATCAATTCTCACATCAGGAACTACGTAGTTTCTTTGAATCGAACAAAAAAAAATAACTCCATTATTTCCTTAGGTATCTTAAAAACTTTGAATATGTAGCTACTAAACATTTTCAGAAGAGTGTGTTTCAGTGCACATGCCAGTGTATTTCACCAGTATGTAATCATTATTGACATATCTCAATCTGTATATCAGAAACTTGGCGATTAACTTTTAGTATTACTCCTAGAGGATGGTACGATCAGTAGAGTGCCACTGATGTATTCTGGAAAGGGAGTGGTCAAGGTAGCTAGACAGTCGGTTCGGCATAATGTAGTTTGACGTTTGGGGAGGTTCGAAACGTGATTGGACAGGCACGGGAGGCACAATTGCGGTTGCTGGTGTTACGTCATCCGGTCCCTTATCAATGGTGGAGCCAATAACAACACAGCTGTGTGTCAAGTATACTGTGTAGTCGAGAGTTCTAAGTTTTCTTTAATATAACAACAGGTAAACTATGCTGTTACTTACTTTCCCCAGTAATATGTATTTTCTTTTTAAAAAATGTCTTTCTCGTTAAACACTTATTCTCACATATCAAGAAAGGAAGTTAATTCTGTCAACTCGAAGCAATAGCAATTGTGAGGTTAATAATTTAGTTACTCGTCCTGTTAACTTTTCTTTAATTGGCCCTTTTACTGTTAGGCGTGAAACAACTGCGCAGGTTAATTATAATGATTATTCATAAATTCGATAGATGTTTCTTTCATAGACTCTGGAAGCTCTTTTTCGTGTCACTATCAGTACATAGTTGGCTACAAGAGTTCACTGTTTAACATAATAATAAAACAAATAGAAAAGATAATTTCATTTTGATTTATTAATTTATTTACTCCTTGAAAAATTCACATCGGAAATTAACAAAACAAATAATTAAAAGTTCAACAAGCAACTTATTTAAATCTCAAATACCACGTACCTTACACAACAACAAATGGAAATGCTTTAAACTTTCTTCCATGAATCAATTTGTTTCATTTAACAGCAGTCACAAGAAGATTATTCAGTGACGCAGTGTAAGTGTTTGGTACAGCGTTTCTTAAATACAAAAGATGAGATAAATAAAGAAACAGAATATTTATTCAGAGCTGTCGGTCTTCCAATGTAGTAAGCATCGAAGCAAAGAAGTGGATATGAGTAAATCGTCACCACTGTCAAATTAAGATGCCCTGGTCGAGCTAGAAATAGCTTGACCCGTGTTATACGTAGCAATATCTAGAAATTTGACTTGCACATAACCGCATCTTCTGCATCATATAAACTTGGTATCTATTCTCACTCGGCTGGTTTCCAGAGAAAATTTCATCTATATACAACGTCGAGAAAGCCTTCACTTTTATATGCTTAAATACGTGTTCTTCAGATCCTATCAAAAATATTCAGCGTTGTGGAAATAAGTAAAATGAGAATTCGATTGGATTTGAATCATCTTACCTTAGATTTCGAGGTTACTCATACAAACAGACCTCGCTCTTTTTTTGCCTGTGGCCTTACGTATCGTCGAAGTCGAGATCATTAGAAGCGGGAAAGGGCTGGGAGCAAGGAACGGGAAGAAATTTGGCCATGTCCTTTTGAAGGAACAATTTCGGTATTCACCTAGTGTGATTTGGAGAAACCATAGAAAACCGAGATCTGGATTCGAACGAACCCACGTTCTCCGCCGGAATGCGTTGCCAGAGCGCTATCGCTCATCCACCACGCTCGGTTACAATCCTTGAGAACTCCTGCAGGAAATATTGCTAAGGTCAAGCCACATTAACCTCAACGCCTGATCGGTGGTTTTTTTCCAGCTACCATGCTCCCAATATTTACATAAAAAAAACCAACTGTATAGGAACTAGCTGTGGGCATCAATGTGTGTAACAAGACAGTAATGAATAACGAATAAAACAACTAGTAGTCCGTAGCCAAAAAACTGCTGAACCGATATGCCTCTGTTTCTTCAGCCCCGAGCCACCTTGCCCTTTTCAGTTAGATACATTACGGAGTCAAGTCATTAATATTTCCGTGAGCCTAATTATCAGAATAAAACTCCCCTCTCGTGCCCGCCACCTTCCCCCCTTCACACTTTCCCCGTAATATCACGTCTTTTAATTAACAGTTCCCTCTCTTTTTTTCTTTTTTTTAATAAAACGGCTGTCACTGCGAGGCACCTTTAAGAGGGTGCCGCACAGAGGAAACAGTTTTGCGTGTGTATTTTCTTGTGTGTTTTAAAGCGTCTTTGTTAACATTAATCAAGCAGCTTGGCTAATTAGTTTGGTTAAATTTAGTAATTATGCCAGACCGTAAAAGCCAGGGGAGGACAGGCGACGAAGGGCCTTTCGTCACTAGGGGGAGGGGGGGAGGGGGAACTCACCGTCGCCTGCTTGTTTTAGTGGCGTGACTGCCGGATGGCGCCACTGTCGCTGTCGCTGTCGCTGTCGCTGGCCGCGCTTTCTTTTTGTCCCTCGTGAAATAAACTTATCTACAGGCGTCAGCAGCAGATACCTGTCGTAACAAATTCATATAGTGTATAGCATAACTACTTCAGCAAATTAGTTTTTGGCTGTGACTGACATAAACTATTTCTCTGCTCAAATGAGTGGGAAATGTAACACCTCAGATAATTTGATTTTGCCTGTGACTGACATAAACCATCTCACTGGTCAAATGAGTAGGAAATGTAACACTCTGGCTTCGTTTTAGGGATGATTCTGGTTCGAATCTCGGTCCGGCATCCAGGTTTGGGTTTTTTATGGTTTTCCCAAATCACTCAGGGTGAATACTGGGGTGCTTCCATAAAAAGGCCCGTTCCTTGCTCCCAGTCCTTTCCTTCCTCTAATGAACTCGAAGGCAAAGAGGCGTAAAGTCATAACCAAACCAAGAGTATGAAACCAACTTTAAGAAAATGGAAGTTAAATCATAGTTACAATTAGATATCCGCTATTTAACCATAAAGCAGAAAAAATATTAATGCTTAAAGAATGTCTGCCGTTGCAGTTATGATAACCTAAATCGCACCAATATACTTGGTTTGTATGAAATCATTGCTTCACCTCTACAAATCAATTACGTTCATTGCTCATAATTCATTAATTAAAGTTATACTATGTCCTTTAGCGACTGTTATCGACGTATATGCTCAGATTTCTACATTTCCATTTTAGCTCATTACTAACAATCAACGTTCCACCTTTATTTCATGACGTATAGAAAAGCTATAAGATCAGGACCACAACAATATGAAATTTATAGGTTTTGTAGCGTTCTCGTTTGAACGGTCGATCATATTGTTCCTTCAAAGATCTACTTGGAAGTGTTGAGGAGATTATATAGTAGAGAATTTTACGCCAAAGTCTGCACATCTAAAAATACATTTTTCGTATATAGCAAACATCATACAATCGAGGATGCCAACCATCTGCAAAAAGAGTATGGGCGCCGGGAGGGGGGTGCACAAAAATTTTATTATTAAATTCACTGTTTGAATATTAACGTAAGGCGCCTAGTTTGTTGTCCAAATTTGTTCAACACCTTGTCAATAAATTCAGCATCCGTAGTTAATAAGTGTTATATATAACGTACCAAAAGACAGATGCACCCCCCTTAAAGTAATCCTGCCGACGCCCATGAAAAAAGAGTTGTAAAAAAGTACAAAATCCAGAGTATCTAAATTTGGGGGCACATTCAAAGAATAAAAATATTTGATGTGTCTGACAATATCAGCCACGTAAATGCGAATATTCAAAGCTAGCTCTCCATATTTAATTTTCATTTGCTGTTTTCTATTGTTTCAGTCCAAGAAACTGTACTTGTACCAGGAACTTTACGCAGAACAGATACAGTTTTAACGAAAATTTACTGCGGACTAGAGATTTTCTCAAAAAAAAAAAAAAAAAAAATTGTCACCGAAATAAATAAATAACGTATCACACTGAACAAAGTTTAATCTGCCCGCATATAGGTGACAACATTAAATTATTGCGAAGACACAGGTGGAAACATTTTCTGTTAGCCCATTATACGTCTTTTATGACGCTTAAAATATATACAGGAAGGGCATACCCTAGGAAAAACGATAAGTAAATATGAACAAGTTACGCGATGCTTTATTGATTTACAAGTAATATCTTTTTCGTATCCAAGACACCGTAATGTACGAAACAACGGACTTACACCATTGTGTTTTGCAATAGATAAGTTTGTCAAAATTCACAGGATCAGAGGAATGTATTAGGGCGCGCGGAGGCCAGACACTGTCAGTGCAGCGCTGGTACTCCCTGCAGCACACATCTAACCTGAAGATGGCGGCAGAGCCAGCCGCCGAAAGCTCGTTGTTGTCTCTCTTCAACAATATACGGCGTAAAACCCGCGAAGACTATATTTCATCTATACGCCGTGAAAGCCTTCGTTCTCACGTAAATAAAGTTGTCAAGTGAGTTTGTTGAAATAACGAAATTTTCACTACCTTCATTTCGTCTAGGGCCTATAGATACATACTTATCGATAGCACGAAAAAAAGGGGGGGGTGAGAAAACAGCTCCATGATTGAGCCACTTCATTGTATTTCAGATTCTGAACGACAGTTATTTGCCGAAATCAGTCGATTTGCTAACACTCGTATTGTTCCGTTTCAGGGTCACACCAGCTTCGCACCCAGGTCTTCGGAGCACTCGCC
The DNA here is from genome assembly GCA_031002005.1 of Vandiemenella viatica. Classification (NCBI taxonomy): domain Eukaryota; kingdom Metazoa; phylum Arthropoda; class Insecta; order Orthoptera; family Morabidae; genus Vandiemenella; species Vandiemenella viatica. The sequence continues at coordinate 137,102,733 of CM061920.1, read as the reverse complement.
GTACCTGCACGCTATCAATGAGGTTAGTGTCTGCGATCGCTGTAACGCGACACAAACTTATTAGTTCACAGTTCAGAGCCGTACCATAATTGTGCTACAAATGGGTCTGAAATTAAACTACCCACAATAAATCTCTCATTTAAGAATACAACAGTTTAAATATTTTATATCCGTTGAATTTCCTAATAAACTTGAAGGAGACATTAAATATGAAGCGTTTTATTTTTCCTAATTAAATTGCAACGTATTATAAACTCGATATTTAAATTAAAAAAAGGTTGATTAGAACGCTAAGAGATTCTTCCAAGAAGAAAACCTACGATGTCTATTACGAATCCTGTATTCCAAAGACAAAAATTAGCTATTTCTTTTAGAAAAGAATTTCTTTACTATTAGAGCCATGGATAAAAACATGAGAATTATGAAATGTTTTAGAGCTTAATCATTTTTCATCGTCTCGATTGTTTGACAGACTGATAAGGTAAAAGTTTGCAAGGTGTTGACTTTAATAGAATTTTTCTCTAGCTGTCCAAGCAACGTTGCTGTGGGCATGTATGTTATCGACAAGGTTAGCAATCTGCATTTTATATGTAACTATTATACAAGATAATAAACGGTACCATCCCCCCAAAGATCATCAGGTTAATGTAAATTAAAATAATTTCTTAACATCTGTTCCGAATTCAGGAGCATAATTCCAAGGTTTTCGAATGGTATTGCTACTGTTTTTAAAGGTATTTAGTTGAGCGTACGAGTAACTTGGTAGTCGAGGCATCCGCACTGAAAAATCGGGGTCCCCGTTTAGAATTTCTCCCCGGCGAGGAATTTTTAAGGGCACTTCACCTAACGTTAACAGCTAGCATGGCTTTGCTCTGGTCATCTAATGCACTGTATATTGTGACGCTCCGTGGGTCAGGTTTAACCTACGACAGAGGCGGATTGTGCGGCAATTTGAAAACTCTGGCAACCATACCGCAAAACCAAATGAATTTTCTTATGTTGTCTCTAGTGACTACTCTTCTCACCAACAGTAACATTAATCATTAGAATTGGTAACATAAATGGTGAAATGTTGTTGGCATAATAAACTCAAGTGTCTAACTTTACAGCTGTAATGTTCCGCCGTATAGCTGCTGTAAGGCCGCCGTTATTTTTCGACTTGAAGTATGTGCTGCTGGCTTAACTCCTTTCGACGTCGAGGTCGTTGGAGGAGGGAAAGTTGTGGGGGTAAGGAACGGAAAGGAATTTGGCCATGACCTTTTCTAATAACCATCCCGGCATTCGCCTGGAGTGATTTGAGGAAATCATGAGAAACCCAAATCTGGATGTCCTGACGGGGATTCGATCCCGTGTCCTCACGAATACGAGTCCAGAGAATCATCACTTACCCTCTACGCTAGGTTTGAAGAATGTAACAAATGCTATGCATTTTTACGTGACAGTGAATTAGAGTTCTGCTAAGTTGTAGCAACCTTGAAATGCCAGCAATTGTACCACCTTGCGACATTTATTTCACTAATGAGTGTCAGCCTTGA